>APFE030027407.1:81214-101309 GCA_000404065.3 Pinus taeda | reverse complement strand
ATGTTTTAATAATTTAAATATATAAATAGATTAAATTTAATATCTAACTTCTGATCTGGTTAATTTTTACCCAGTTTACTTAGCTCCAGAAGTATAATATTAATTATAAAGAATATTAATATTAATTTAGTTAAAGGAGGTTTGACTGGATCCTTATGTTGAAAAATAGCCGTTAGTCTTTTTAGCCGTTGGAGTCTCTGTTGGACTATTTTAACTCGCTATATCTGGATCTGTATCTTCAACTTGTCCTGACGATGAACCACACTAGTTGGTTCGAAACGCGTCGACAAATGATCAATTATGTGATTTCGCCAAAAAGTTTATAAACAAACGTTATGGATCACAAAAGTCTAAATTCCTTGATTCTTCATCATGCTCACTTATTTACTTGCAATAGTCTTTTTTCATGCTTTCCTTTTTTGCAGCATTTCTCAAAATTTCCTTTCATAGATCATAGTTTAGACTATTTTGATGCAAAACTCTGTTTTTCTAGATGCACTCATTTCATTGCTTTCTTGATCTTATTGGTTGACTGTCAGTTCCCTTGCACCAGATCTCTTTTTGTAGTAGGCCAACTTATCAGCCATCACATCCTCCATCTGATCCATGCCCTACAGGTTGCCCAAACCTCACCTCAATTCTGCCTTAGTTTCCTATATTTTCCATAAAACTTCTTCCTCTCTCCTTGAGAAAACCCAATCATCTTCCTCTCTCCCAGTGATTCATGGTAGACCATAGGTGCCCTAACACCTCATTCCAACCTTAATCCACATTTTCAACCCACTCTCACACCCTCAAAAGAGTGAAAACTGCTCTCGGCCTCCTCTTGTAGGCCTCTTGTAGTTGCACTATTTTCCTCCTGTAGTTTTCTTGTGTCCTCCTGTAGATTTTCCTGTAGGCTTTATTTTGAAGGCCGAGTGTGGGAAAATCCTCCAGAAGGCCACTTGAGACCTCCTATGACCCATCCACACCATCCTACATCATCTCAAGTCCCAAAACCACCCTCCAACGCCACCTATTTGCTGCCACATTCACACGCAATAAATTACATGCATGTCAAATTCACATAAAAATACATAAAAATACAAAAAGATGTTTTTTTCTTATTTACTTCGAGAATAGCTTAGTTAGATGTTGTTTACTTCCTTGATTAGGTAATGGCATTCATTTCATGGTTTTCATAGTGCTTTTAGCAAAAGTAGGATTAGTTGGTTAATTAGGGTTTACGAGGTTTGTTTTACATTTTAGTCTTTCTCCTTTTTGCAGTTAGAGTAGCATCTATAGAGTAATATTTCTTTCCTTTCATCACATATAGAGCTTCTTCTAGAATCCATAGAAGTTGGCTTGAGCTCCTAGTGATCTTGTGTCGGCTGACCAAGTGACAACCTGCAGTGAGAACTAGTACTTGTGCATACAACATCGACGCTTCCAAGTTTGTTACGAACTACCGGGTTGATAAGAGTAAAGTAGGCAACCCAGGAGTTGCAACATTATTGCTGCAATACTGGTGCTCACCAGTATGCCTGTGGCATTAATAATTGGCTAGAAACCATGGTTTGGACCTGTGTGTTGCATTAAATATTAGAGGAGGAGCTAATAAATAAAGTGATGACACAAGTTGTGTATTCATGTTCATTTATGATATGCTAGAATTAGGTATTAAATCTCTCTTGATTCCTCCAATTATAATGATGTGTGGCAAAATATATTTCTTAGTTGCTAATAACACCTTTTCAGATCTTGAGAAGTATTTTTGGACTTACCTGTGAGCTAGAACAGGGTTTGTAAATATACACATGTGCAAACCAAAGTTGTCTTCATCAATTTTGTAGATATGTGCCTATAGAATCCAAAGGATCCACAACCATTTGGAGTCAGTTCCAAATTTTTCTAGTGTACAGTCAAAAAATTGCATCAGTTTTGATATTAGAGCAACCCCAAAAATATCCTATAGGGGAATCCATTTGCACTGGGAAAGAAGAAGCATGAGGAATGTTGGATTTAGAATGATGTGAATGATCACTGTGAAGACGAATGTTAATCAAAGCCCAAATCCAGTAGGATGAGTTGAAAGATAAACAGGATAATGTGAGAATCATTATTAGAGGTGTTGATCCCACATAAAGTTAACATCCTTGGGCTCATGTAAGTATCAAAATATTATCTTCTAATCTGCATTTCTTCTTGTTTTGTTTATTTTATTAGGAGTAATAAATAATTTTCCACTACTACAAAACTTTTTTGGATCCATGCATTGCCACAAAATTCACGCATTTCTATAGAATTGATGCACTGCTACGGAATTGCTAAAGACAAATGCATGGGAAGTTATTGGGACTGTCAAAGGGAGATTCACCATGCACTACCCCTAGGAATTCATTGAGACAACTCAAGAGGAGGTGAAGTGCCACTAGGATTGTTGGACTACCACGTGAAATTAACAGTTTGAGGTTCAATTGTAAATCTAGTGAATTAACTAAAGAGAGTTTAGTTCCAACAATTTTCAATGGGAGAAGAGAAGGTTCAACTCCAATTATGAAACAGGATATAAGGTTCAACTCCAACTCTACAATATAATAAGGGGTTCAACTCTAACGAACTAAAAGAAGAAGAATAAAATGAATACTAGCTCATGTTTAGGGAAGTATAAGACTGATTGGCAGTTTGATCATGCTAGTCTAAAATAATATGAATTGTTGAGAGACTAGAACCTCTAGATTGCATTTCACAAGCTCAAATAAAGATATTAGTCAATAATGGGTTAGGTTGTCCTTTTGTTTTATGTTATTTCCTTTATTAATTATATCACATTTAGTTTTGTAGCATATGTATACTGTGGCTTCTTAAGTACACTACTTTTGTGGTTGATGCACTCTGTGAGTACCAATCTAGTTATGTCGATGTATTAGGGAATTCTAGAACCATATAATGCATGCAAGGTTAAACTTTGGTTCAAAATTTGCAAAATTATTAGAACTAATTCTCTCTTGAAAATTGGTTTCCACAAGATCAATTCTTGTGCAATTGTGGTAGCAAGGAAACAGGTAGAGGGTTGTTTCAACTTGAATTTACTAGAAGAAGAGTGGTGGGAGGTACTGTAGAAAGAACATGAGTTCCTAATAGATATAAAGACTCCACCCTCTTTATATTTAGGGACTCCACCAACTCTTGCCAACCCAAGGTTACATTTGGTTGCTACGTTAAAGTGAATTTTAATCATCTCATCCTTAGGATATGATGAAGTAACATATGGTGTCGAATATGTGGATATGGAGGTAAGCACTGTCCAAACTATCCCTAAGGTTGGTAGTGTGCAAGAAGCACCCAAAAGAGTGGTCTAAATATGAGAATGGAGCAGTTGAATGCTTTGGATGCTCTCAAAGCCATGGGTATGGTCACCTGAAACACGTAAGTAGTTCTTATGTAATCATGGTTGTGAATTTGTAATCCACAATCTACTTGCATTTTGTAGGAAGTACAATAGATATATCCAATTATAAGTTTTATTTTCCAATATTCCTTAATTTAGGCCCTCCAATTGTAGGGTTGCTAGTATTAAAATTTAATTAGATATGATAGATGTTATCTTCCATGCATTTGTGGAATGAATTAATAATTTCCTTACTTACATTCTACTTGTGGATATATAGGTCAATTTATACACTTGGTCGTGAGTTCATATGTTAGTGTGTCACTCTCTTATATCATTGTATAGTGTATCATGTTGATTATTCACTGAGGACGATGTTGCATAGGGGAACTTGTCCCTACTTTTGGGATGCATCCTCTGGATTTTTCCGCCCTTGGGGTTTGCAAGGGGAATTTCCCTATTTTGAATTAGATGTCTTTGAGGATGTGTGATCCTCTCCCACGTTTTCTAAATGTTTATTTCCATAAAATGGGATGTTTGGAAGACGTCTTATGATGGTTTTGGGGACTTATCCCATATCCTCTAGATGGTTCTTACCAAAAATAGGGAGTTTTGGGAGATCTGTTGGGATGGTTTTGAGGACATTTTAATACCCACTATTGAAAATAATTCCCATTTGGTTCCAATTCTCAAATAAAAATATTCACCAAGTGGTTCTACATTCAAACCTGGACAAAGTTTATCTATGCATTGCATGCGTGAATATTATGTAGTATGTTTTTGTAATGAGGACTAATTGCCTTCACAGTTTTGACTCCCATGTTTGGTAGGTTTGTGTATCCTATATCAACTCTTTATTTTGGGAGAGTTATAACATCATGTAGAAAATATCTTTAAGATATATTATCTGAGACTTGTTACCTTTTTTAAGTTACATTAGATCTATTATCTATGGCAATTATTTTTATTGACTTATATTATAACACTATGTTCTAGAATATTTGTTTTTAAATTTTATATTTCTTTAAAATTTTATCTTTTAAAAATATTTTTGACTGTCCAATTGAAATTTGGGGTTAACTCCTAGCCATCCTTGAAACCCTTCCCCTCACCCCCATCCCTGAAACGCCATGCAAAATAGCCCAAGTTGTTCATAAGTTGTAGGATTTTGTATGCAATGTATTAATTTATTCAAAAAACAAATATTTGCCCCTTTTTCCCACTTATCATTTGAAAGTCTACATCATTTTGCTTTCCTCCCTTGATTTTCTCCTTGGGTTGACCATCCAAAATTTCTCTAGTTAGTAGTTTACCTCGCATATTCCTTAACCCTTTATTTTCCATTCATTCATTTTTTCAAATTTATAAAGTATAATAAAAGGGATATGGAATTGTATCTCGGGTTCTATTAAAACTTCCATCTTATCTTATGAGTTTTCCATTTTCACATAATACCTTCAATAAATGGAAGCACACATCAATAAAATATGTAGGATCAAACTTTGAGGCTTTGTGAAAATGAATCAATTATTTATTCTTTCTATTTCTTGGAGTTTGATGGATTGGGACAGTGGTGGACCATGTTTCTATGCTTTCCCATTTAAGTTGTTTTCTTGTCCCGTTGTTCACATGCATTCATTTTTCCAAATTTATAAAGGATATGAAAATTGTATCTCTGATGCTATTATAAATGTCATCTTACTTTTTGGGTTTTACATTTTCACATAAGACCTTCAATAAATGGAAGCACAACTCAATACGATATGGAGGATCGAACTTTGATGCTTTGTGGAAATGTTTAAATTACATATTATTTATATTTCTTGAAGTTGGTGGATTGGGTCATAATAGCATACCATGTTTCGATGATTTTCTATTTGTTTGTTTGGCAAGTTGTGGTAGAATACTAAAACTACAAGTTGTTATATGGTTTCTAGATAGTTAGCTCAGGATTTTTTTTTTCAATCAAATTAATTAAGATGGTAGTTAGTTTCTTCAACCTAAAACTGATTCACATGGTGTTGATGTATAGGGAGATTTTCTATACCTATTCCTTGAGACAAAGAATTCTATCACAATATCAGGAGACATTGGTGTGGAAAAAACCATTAATCAAGAACCACCTGGAAACATTTAGGCATTAGTTTAGATGAAGAGTTTCATATTTCTTATCCTTATGTTTTTCGCTATGATAGGTAGGTGAGTAAATATATATCTTATTAATGTGATTTTGTAAACATATGTTTTGAAGTGAAGGATCTTTCTTTGGGGTTCTTGTTTAATTAGAACTAAAATTTGACTTCTTGAAATATAGGAAACTTCTATACAATTATTATCTCACTTTAAGTATAATATTCTTATTGATACATGCATTTTTTACAACCATTGTCTGCATTCACTCTTCTATGTTATTGATATTTACACGCTCAATGAGCCAACACCTAAATGGGTAGGACATGTACTCTCCTCAAGGTACGTATATGTCAACTAATGGGGTTTTACCATTCACCCTCCCCATTATAATCATGGCAGTGTCCCAGGTCGTGGTGATTGCATTATAAAGTTATCAAAGTGTTTAGCGTGAACCTCATAAGCCATGATAAGAACATGGGTGCGTAATAAGCACAAAATTATGTTCAAGCTCTGAGTCTCACCAATTCCAAATCAAAATCAATTTTCACTTTTCAAACTTCATCTTGTCAAATATAAATGAGACAATTTCCTTAGTAAATGGTTTTGTGAAAATTTTGAGCGACATTTGGATTAATTGGTAAACTTTTATAGTAGAAAATTGTGGTGCTATGAAAGAAAAAATCCATTCCTTGGGATTTTGGTTAATGCACCTTTTCTTTGTAAAGAAGGTTGTTAATATTTAAAGAATGTTTTTGGAACCTAGAAAGATCAACATTATTTTTTTCTTGTTTTAAATTTGTTAGTTTGAAATCATGTGCATTCCTCCCTTTATCATCCTCTTGAGGGTACACTTTAAAATAACAACACTTTTGACGATGTTTAGGAGCACTAGTATGAACAAAATGGTAACAAGGGTGACATTTTTCTTGTGCAAATATTGAGATTTGTTTATGATTTCTACTTGAATTTTTCCTTATGCAAATAAATTAGGTTTCTCAATTTTCATTCCTTTTTCTCATTATGTCATCGTTGTCATCTATTTCAATTTTATAGATATTTTTTTCTACACACTTTCATCTTACGTTTTTGTTTTGTATATGCATATATACATGATTCTTGAGATTAGCCGAAAAGGGGATCTTCATCTTTACCGAGCATTGAATTTTCCTCTTGAGTGGAGGGTGGAGAAGGTGATTCTTAAGAATTTTCTTGTAGAAACTTTCTTTATCCACTATAATGATTTTTTTTTTTTGTATTACATGTTATTAGGTTTGGTGCAATAAAAAATGGAGGGTTGGAAATATGGTATGCTAATTCATCACTTGTCTCTTAAAACATGTAACTTAGTTTGCATGATTATGCCTAAGTTTTTTCCTGAAGGTTGAATACCAAGTTCCTAAGGTGTTCTTTTCTATATTGACGTTTTATTTACTTTCTTTATACAAGGCATCTAGCCAGATGGTGGCCACTATCTCCCAATTAAATAAAACTTGTTTGAGTTTCTAGTAGGGATTCCTATGGTTTTTAATTTTGTGATTCTTTCACCTCATGGTTATTATGGGCAAGCAAATGTTTTATAAATTCCAAACAAGACATTGATGGACATGTAAATAATTTTTTTTATAATTGTAGTGTCCATTGCATGATATCCTCTCTTTATTGTTTGATTGTATTTTAAATTTTTTTTTTTTTGTCTTTTAAATATGAAACTGAAAATACTTGGTATCATGTCCATTCAAACAACAACTAAAGTTTGAAGATGAAATTAGTATTACACTTCATTGATTTAAATCTATTTAGTTGTTTTGTGTTAACATGTTTTCAAGGCTATTAGAAACGTTTAATTTCATGTTGTTATTTGAGCACATGTTGTTTATATACTTACCAAGTTCATGTGCTAGATAATGAAATGTTGTTGCGAATAAAACAACAAGGATTAGACATCACACCTCAGATTATTAGTTTTCACAATTTATCCACAACTTGATATTTTTAGCATGTAACAAAGTTAACATGAATGTGCATAAGCTTTCCCTGAAGGTTGAATACTAAGTTACTTAGGTGTTATTTTATATGGTGATGTTTTATTTTCATTGTTTATACAGGTCATCTGGCCACATAGTGGTCATTATTGCCCAAGTGAAGAAAACTTGTTCGAGTTTCTTACTTTGATGGGAGAAAATGGTTGTGACATTGTTGATGTTGAGGTATATGTCGTATACCTCTCTTATAATCTAGTTTAGTTTATATTCCAGTGTTCATTGTCTTTCATGTATTATACTTTGTATTGAATATTCTTTTGTTTTCAGAAAAGGAACTTAATATTGATGTTAAGAAGCAAGAATTGATGAAAGAGGGAGAGAAGAGAATCGGTCTAATGATACCCTTAGAGACAATATCCCACATAAGGCTCGCACATAGAGACTAATGGTCAAGTCTTCATAGTTGGTGAATTCACGTGCAATATTGCCTTGGCAACACAATGATAATGTTTTAAAGTGATGAAACAATATTTCATGTGTAAATTGTAGTCCAACCAATATTAAGTTGGAAACTCATATTGTAATACTTGACATTTCATATAATATTTTTTTGTGGTTGAAATTATTTATAGTTGCAATTGATATTGTTTAGTATTGTAATTAACATATGTAACTTTGCGCTTTCATATTAGATGAACATGCACATTGTATGATTTTTTTTTTTAATTTAGTCACAAAGCCATACTAATTAATTTATGTTGATTAACAATGAACACAAAATTAATCTAAAACTGCTAAATTAATAGTTTATACTAATTAATGATGAACACAAGTAAAATGAATATATCACTAAATTAGTCGTTTATAATGATTATTAATGAAAGTAAATGGAATGAATATAAACTACTAAATTAGTTGTTTATATAATGAATATGAAACTACGAAGAAAAGATAAATGACTACTGCAATTGATAAATTTGTGATTACAAATTACAACTACATTTTGCATATATACGACTACTAGTAGCTAATTTACAGTATCTTATAACATGACCAAAATTTATTCATATTTCTTTGTTCATTAATTGGTTTTAAGCAATGACTAAATTTTGCATATATATGACTATTAGTAGCTAATTTACAGTGTCTTATAACATGACCAACATTGTGGTCATATTTCTTTGGTCATTAATCAGTTTTCTACAATGATCATATAGTAGTATATTTTGTTGTATATTTGGTCATTAATTGTGACAATTAATGACTAAATTTATGACCAAATTTATGACTAAATATACTACTAAACAATAAAATTGAGACAACCAATTAATGACTAAGCTAAAAACAACTAAAAGTTGGTCGCATTATAAGATACTGTAAATTCGCTACTACTGGTCACCGACTGAAAAATGGTCGTTTATATGTAAATTTTAGTCGTTTTTTAGTAACTAATTAGCCATTTGTATTAATGTTAGGTTTTGGAGGGAATATTCTATAATAAGTTTAATTAACCCATGATGGGCTAGTTGTTGATGGTTTCTCCCTACACCTTAATGCTCATATCTATCACTGGTTTAAGAAGAAAGTAGGGTATGCTTAGTCTGTTTTGAGGAGGTGTATATGCTCCAAACCTCATCTCTTGGAGAATCCTAAAATGGTACCCATATACCACATTGTACCTACTTTCACATGATATATAATTGATGAGGTGGTAGTGAATTTCATTCCAAGGATATGGCAGGCTTGCTCTTCTGACCCCTTTTTTGTCTTCCATTGAATCCTCTCCTTCCAAAAAGAATTTCTTCTTTGCAATTTGGTTGCTACCCTTATCCTCCTTTCTCCAAGGCAACCCTAAAGGAAGTGTGGTGATTCTGCCTATGATTTCAGGGGTGAGTTCTACAGAGAGGCCTTTCACCACAAGAATGGCATGGGTCCTAGTCAGTGGTATGAGGGAGAGAGCAAAGTCTCTAGCCACTTCATCATTATATCCCCTCAATTTTTCAAATAAACCAATCCAATTGTGCCTTGTGAATATCTCTAGTACAGGCGGGTGCTGATGAATTCTCACTATGTTAGTGGGTTCCCTCTTCTTAAATCCCCCTGTCATTTTTCTCTGATGGATGTGGAGGGTTTTATATGTCTGATACCAAATTATAATGGATGAGGAATTTTAAATGAAAATTATGTGTATAATTCCCCTATACTACAATTTTTTCAGAAAAATAGAAGTCTTTTCTATATATATTTTTTACTTGGAAAAGATGGGAAGTTATAGCTCCTACCTCCTTGCCACTGCCTGATGAAGAAAACCTTTGTTTTTTCCCTTTAAAAATGTTCATGCCAATCCTGTAGGTGGCTGTTGTGTATCCTGTAGGTTTTCCTGTAGGATCTTGTACGTGCTCTTATGCTGGAAAAAACCCTCACTGTCTTTCCTATAAACTGCTTCAGGGACGAGAGAAACTTTGCTTTGATGTAGCCTTGAGATTACAAATGCCTCTATGCATGGAAATCAGCTTTTTATTTCCTCATATGGGTGATTTGAGTGGTATGGTGTGCTGGCAACCGAGGTATGAGTATCCATTTTTGGACCGTTGGTCCCACTACCACGTCATCATTCTCCTTACCTTGTAATTAACTCCCACTTCAGGCATCCGTAACTTAACCACTTTCGACCTCATCTCTCCTTTCTTTTGACTTGACTACTACCACGTGTGTAATGAACTAACTATATTCTCCTCATTGACTGAGTGAAGGTGGCCAAGTTAACTGCCCACCTTTTGCTTATAAAACCAACTTTTTATCAAATCTACATTTTTTATCATATTATGCCAATGAGAGAGTTGAAGTGAGAGACATACCTGTGGTGAGATGCCTTGATGTTGCTTTGTTGGAGAGTAAAGTCCTTGTTGTGTACTTGCTGCATGTGTTTTCTCTTTTTCTTTCATTGTCCTCCTTTGATGCTTTTATTTCATGTGCAAGTACTCGATGGTGATGTTGATGCTGCTAAGCTCTAGAGGAGCTTCTTTGACCTCTAGATCTCCGTGTTGAAGCTGACTACAGCCTGTGATTTTTTGTTTTGTGGGATAGGCTACTACAGGATGTCCTGTAGCTGCCTCTCCCTGATTTTTTTTTTAATAAATCCTTCACTTCTGGAGCAGGAGGATGGTTGGCATGGGTAGAGAAGGGGTCTAGGGATTGGTGAATGAGAGGTATAACTTTCAAGTGTTATCTCCTTGTTCTCTAGCTTTATCTTTTGTTTTTTTAAACGGTAATAAAAAAATTGAAACTGACTTTATTAGATGAATGTAGGGGTGATCATGGTGGAGAGAGGCATGGTGATGAGATGGTGAAGTAGACATTTATTTTTTTACATAAGTATGTCATCCCATTGCTCTAGGGTTAATTTCCTTGGGATTCCCATGCCACTGTAATTCCCACAGGATCATCCTTTAGGTTTTCATGGAATCCTGTAGAAAACACAGAATGCTTGCAAACGGAGCTACATGAGTTTAAAAATGGGGGAATGATGGAATGATGAAAGATAGGGAATGGAGGAATGAAAACATGAACTGTATAGGTCCTTTTGATCCCCTCTTATTGCTCTGATCCTCCTCCCCCTGACCTGTAAAAAACATTTTGAAAGTTTTCTTTTCTCTCTTTCTTTTTTTTTCTTTTTTTTTTTTTTTGAAAACAACTAGTCTACCTCTAAGAATTTTTCATCGTAGCTTCTTTCCCTAGGTGCCTCAAAAGGGGTTTTCACCCAAAGATCTTTTTACTTCATTTTGTTTCTAAACCATTGGGCCGCCTCAAGAGGTTTTCAACCCAACAGTGGGACTCAGGTGCCTCATGGAGGTTTTCACCTAAGTCTCCTTATTTATTTTTATTTTTTCAGTGACTTGATGGGGTAGAAGCTAAGATTTTCTCCACCACCATTACTACCTTGTTGATGCCATTAATGAATTCTTTCTTTGACAAGGGCTTCTTGTAGACCTTCAATCTATGCCCATTGACAAGTAAAGGAATAACATTTGCATCAATGGTTCTTATCTACAATGAACCATTATCATGACATTTCTCGATGATATAGGGCCCTAACCATATAGTCCTTAACTTGTCTTTAAAATCTTTGTATCTGGACTCATACAACAAAGCCCAATCACCCTCTTGAAATTATTTTTCCTTTATGTTCTTGTCATGCCAGATCTTCCTTTGAACTTGAGTCACCTCTGTGTGCATGAGGGCTTGCATTCTAAACTTGTCTAACCCATTCATCTAGAGCAATCTCTCTTGTTGTGCATTGGTGAGATCTATATCTAGTTGTAATGTCATTCTCAATGTATTATACTCAAATTCAATGGGAAACAGGGCCTTCTTCCCATAGACCAACTCATAGGGGGTGATTCCAATGGTGGTCTTCCAAGTGGTATTGAAGGCCTAAGTGGCCTCAACTAATCTATCTGCCCAATATTTTTTGCTACTGCTAATCACTTTGGTCAAAATGCCCTCCAATGCTCTATTGGTCACCTCCACTTTCCCATTAGCTTGTGAGTGGTGAGTGGATGTTCTATGCTTGATCTTTTGTTGGCTTAAAAAATTTTCAATCACGTGAGATGTATATTGGCTGCCTTGATCAATGACCAGTTCTCTAGGGTACCCAAACCTATAAAATAAGTTTTCCCTTAAGAACTCGGCCACTTTCTGCTCTGTTGTTGCCTTGATTTCCATGGTTTCAGCCCACTTGGTCAAATATTCAGTGCACACAATGATGTACTACTTTTTCCGAGATGGAGGGTCAATAGGTCCAATGAAATCCGTGCCGCACTTGAATGGCTCGAAATTCACTTGAGGTTGGAGAGTCATTTCATCCCTTGGAGTAGGCTTTCCCATCCTTTGGAACTGATCACATTGACTAGTATACCTTCTCACATCCTAATGAAGGGTGGGCCAATAATACCCAGCTTGTATCACCTTGAATGTTGTCCTCTTGGCTGCAAAGTGACCTCCAGAAGGCCCATCATGACAAGTCAAAAGGATGTCAAAGCCTTCCTCCTCCCTAACACATGTTCTCAAAATTTAATCTGGGCCTAGTTTGAAGAGGTTTCCCCTAATCCAAGTGAATGGGGCGCTCTTCCTCACAATCTTTCTTTTTTCTTTGGAGGACAAATTCGATGGGAACTGTGCAGACACCAAGTAGTTTGCTATATCAGCAAGCCATGGAGAGAGAACTGAAATGGCGAATAAGTGTTCATCTGGGAACTGATCATCAACCATTTATTCCTCCCTTGTAGGCAAAGTTAAGCTGGATTAAAAAAATCTGCAACAACATTCTTCTTGATAGGCTTATCAAAAATAATTAGATCAAACTGTTGTAATAAAAGTAACCATTTAATCATTTAGGAATTCACATCAGGTTTATTCATCAAATATTTAATTGTAGCATCATCAGCATGTACAAATGTTTGGTAACCTATAATGTAATGCCTAAATTTGTTCAATGAGTGCACAATAACTAGGAGCTCCTTCTCAGTTAATGTATAGTTTAGTTCGGCCTTTGACAGATTCTTATTGATGAAGTAAATGGCATAAGGTAACTTGTTATCTATATGGCCTAGATTTGCTGCTATGGATTTGTGAGAGGCATCAAAATGTATATGGAAAGGAAGGGCCCAATTAGGCCTCAAATAATAGGTGCAGTGTTCAACTTTTCCTTCACGGTTTCTAGAGCCTCTTGACATATTTTTGACCATAAAAATTCAGAGTCTTTGGCCAATAACTCAAATAAAGGAGAAGGTAACTTGCTGAAGTCTTTTATAACCTCCAATAGTATCTAGCTAAATCTAGAAAACTTCTGACATCTCTCTATTTTTGCGAAGGTGGGACCCTTTGGATGATGGCTATTTTATTTGGGTCCACCTGCAGTCCTTTCTAGGATATTGAATGACCTAGAACAATCCTTGCAATCATAAATAACTCACATTTTTTAGGACTAAGGGATGGTTCATTGTAATGCATTACCTTAGCTAAGTTGGAAAGAGCCTTCTGGAAATCACACCCATAGGGTGTAAAATCATCCATATAAATTTCTATTGCATCATGGACTAGCTCAGCAAAGATACTCAGGATTGTTCTCTAGAAAGTGGCGGGGGCATTGCATAGGCCAAAAGGAAGGACCCTATATGAGAAAGCACCCCAAGGACAAGTGAAGGTGGTTTTATCCTGGTCTTCAAGGTTGATCTGGATTTGATTGTACCTGCTGAACCCATCTAGGAAAGAAAAAAACTTTTTTCCTACCAAGCCATCTAGCACTTAGTCAATGAAAGGTAGAGGGAAATGATCCTTCTTTGTTGCTTTGTTTAACTCTCTATAACTTGTTGGGTCATGGAAAATGTATGCAATTACTATTAAAATCATGATCCTTTTCTTTTATTCTTATCCTTTCTATATCTCAATGTGCTATTCTACTAAGGAATTACGTTAAGAAATATAGAAATTATCTGCAGTTATGCTTTGGCTAATTATTACCTTCCTTTCTGCAAGAAAACAACAAAAGGGACAAAAGTTGTTCCCTATGAAGAAACAACAAACATCGACAAGCTAATGAATCTTAAGTTATGGTATGTTCTATGCTTAGAGAAATTTACTTTTCTTTCTTATTGTTATTCATAGATTAGCAATCACATGAGCATAAGTAAAGTGCAGATAGAACATTAAATGATCAACAGAAAACAAGCCAGGACAAGAGACACAAGATGTGGCAGCTAGCCAGGGACAAACCCCACAATCTGTGGGGAAACCCTTTGATCAAATCTTCTTTTATCTTAAAAAAATCAGCAGAGAGAAATAGTACAATAAATCTGATTTATATCAGCAGTAGCAAACCTTACATCAACAGCGTCAGTGTTAGTCGCTTCATCATCAAAACTAGGGCAGTCGATATCTCACAAACTGACCATTGGATCGAATTGATTCCACCACCAAAAATTGCAACATTCAGAGGAGGTCCAGATGGACTATAGCACAGTTTAGAAGAGGAGGTTTGGTGGTCAACACTAGTCAAAGTTTGGATATGTAGTTGCAGCTTCAAGTTCAGCAGCTTTGTTTCTGGGAAAATTAATATTTCTAAGAAATGCTAACCCTCTAGGCTTGGCAGCTAACCTAGAAACAACAATTAAAACAATTCATTATTTTTCCTATGAATGAAAGATAAGAGAAAGATTGTAAAGAGCCAACTTGTAACTTCCGCTTGATTCCTCGCTTGATCTCTCTCTCCTTTGGTTGATCTCATTACTCCTCCCCGTACTTAACACACTTGGAGAGTACCTGCGCAATTACAGAAACATAGACCCGTCAAAGCATAATGATCCATAATTCATAAACATCACAAAATCAAAAGTATGATAAACATATAATTGCATTTAAAGATACACAATCATAGGGGAAAAATCTTGAAAATCTTTATTAATAGAAAGGAGGATTACAACCCATAAGTTTGATCCAGTGCCATCCTCCCAGCTTCAAACCTTCTTCACCTCATGAGCACCAAGAAATTCCAACATTACAACAATACTTTGCCTCAATACTAAAACCAACAGCACTTCCTTATCACTCAGAAATATTCAGCCTCTAGATCTCCTGGATGAGGGATCCATTTATAGATGAGTGAAGGAGGTTGAGTCATCATGATGATGATGAATGCCTTTCTATTTTTAGGAATTGGTTCCATGAAAGAGGGGAATAGGTGGATGTTTCCTAGTTCCTTTAGTCATCCTTTGGCGAACTCATAGGGGTAAGTGGCACTGGAGAAGCTTCTAGAGGTTTCCATGAGTAATTGACTCCTCGAACTATCCCGGAATTTTGTCTAAGCTCGACCATCACACCTTAGAGAAGGCCTAACTGCGATGCATAGCACTTTGACATTGTGGCACCTGCTATGCATAGCACCCTAACACAGGGCTTTCTGCAATGATCCCTTTGAGGCACTTTCTTGATGAATTTTGTGATGAAACTTTCAGGGAATGAAGCATTCAGAGGACTTAGTTTCTTTAGGGCATAAAACAACTATATTAGGGTTTGATAGACCCTAATAACATTGACATATGAGTTGGGGTTGATGTGCCCAAATAAGTCTATAACAGTTGCCCCCTAAAGCATGAGGTCGTAAATATCCATGTTGGGTGAAATGCTTTATCATGAGGATCGGAAGTTTCAAACTGGAAGGTGACCTGCATCAATTACAATATAATACATCATTATAATATGATTTTCTCATGAAGTAGCTGAGGGAGGCATTCCCATGCTCAGCTTATAAACTTTCATTACATGTACATAGATCAGATAGTCATCTACATATATAGACTTGTGATTCTACAGATACAGATTTGTGATCCATGATTAGGATGACCATCTGTGTAAATCCTTTGCACATTTGATGCCTTTGTACTCCTAAATATATCGCAACCTGGATGGATGAAACTAGATCAGGGGTCCTCAAACTTGTTCAATATTCACTCAATGTACAAGTCTAACCATGTGAAAAGATGTTCCAAGGTCAAACATGGCGAGACATTGCCTGATTACCAGCCAATGATGTGAGCTGTTAACAGGTGCGAGAGGGATCACCGATAATGATGATGATCCTCAAGGTACTACAGTACATTTCGCGTGGTGTGAATAAATTATTTGATGTCGAACACCATGCAAAATATTTCAGTCAAAGGCCATTGATGTCAACCTGTCGCCGGAAGAGAGAAACCTGCCATTGATGTATGCAAGCTTCAACGCACAGAAAGGGTGTTTCTAAGTCAACTTCTTGGATGATGAGATGATGTTGACAAGAAGCGACTTGTCATAGGAGGGCCTTGATGTATCCAACATTTACAACATGAAATGAGGTAAATGATTTTTGGAGATGAAAACAAACTGACGACACAGGGTTCAGGAATGGTGGTCATCAAAATGAAGGTTTATAGTATTGCAACAGATGAGACTTAAACTGGATGACTTCTCTTGAATATATCGGCAACACTGAGATGAATTGGTTGCATTTACCCAAAACAAAAGTGATGGATGGTGATGATAGACCAATGGTATGATAACCATCAAACGAAATGTCCCTATTATGTTCCTATACCAATAGGTGTCATATATCATGATTGACTTGGTTTAGCTCTGAAATATGTACATACCTTCACTTGTTGCAAATGTTTTCCATATTCAAAAATAAAAAATTAAAAAATGTAAAGAGGGTATGTCCTAGAAAAAGAATAAAAGGACAAAAAGAATGAAAAAGGTCAAAAAAGATGAAAAATGAACCCCAAAGAAAAAATAAAAAGACCATGAAAGTGTGCAAGTCCAAATGCCACTACTATTTACTTTTATGCATAATAATGATTGTGTGCAACTTGTTATTCATGCCACAATCCATGGTAACCAAATAGTTTAATCTTGGTTATTTCATGTTTTGAATTTCATGCTTAGAGATCGAGAATAAAATCTGACCAAACTATTTAATCTTGGCAAATAAGTAGATAGGTAGAGTAAATAAAAGAAGCTCAATAGTTTAATCTGAGTCTTTGGATGTACTAAGATTAGATTTAGATAGATGGCTATATGTAAAAGAAAAGAAAGTTTAATAAGGGTTTTCTAGTTTAAGTGCACCCTAATAAAAGAAGAAAAAATGGTAGGATGTGTAGGTGGGTAAGTAGATGATTGGTTGCAAAATTATGTATGATAAATGATTATCTAGATATCAAGTCATATAATTTCATCATCAAAAGCACAGGTATGGATGACAATGAAGAAATTTATATCATAGACAAAAGTCAAACTAATTAACTTCCTCACTCATTTTTCCCTAAGTTTTACTAGTTTCCCTTAAGTACTAAAGGCCCCAACAACCTGAAAATTAAAGGGGCTTAGAGCATTTCACTGATTTCTGGAGGGACTCGACCCTCGGCCCAATAACTTGTAAGGTCTAAGTGCTAAAGCCCCTTCATCAAAATTCACCCCCCTTCATAACTCATTCATTCCATTCAAATCCTTTTCCTAAGGTAAAATCACTCTTTTACTTAGGAAAAATAAATGGTTCTTTATAAAAACCCCCTAAACACATTTTAGCCTAAGTCATAATGTTGGATGATGAATGTATTTTCGGAAACATTTACTTAGCTTATTTTCTTTTTCCATAGCCATATTAACTTTTAATTCTTGTTATTTATTTAACTCCCTAAACAAATTACCCTTTCCCGTATTATTTATAAAAATCCCAAAATAAATAAATATTCCTTCCCGATGGTTTGGAAAATAAACCATAATAAAGTTAATTAAGTTGGATTAATTAAATCGAGCCATGATTAATTAAGAACCAAACTCCCCATCATGTTAAAACGGGATTAATTAATCACTTGGATTAATTAATAACCTCTCCACCAATCATATCATCCCTGATATAATTAAAGTCATTTTAATGATGTTGATTATGCCATTGGCCCCCTCCATTAACTCCCTAACACTTTCTGCTGCCAATTACCATCTGATCGGCCTTCCCTCATCCAACGGCTCTTGCCTATATCGCGTGGGCCTTTTGGTCGAACATTAACCACGTGATGCAATTGGTTCTGAATTTTCACCGTCTCTACGTGTCATTCAATTTGTGGCATCGCGCAACCCTCTACCAAAACCACCAACCTCCCAAAAGCGGTGTGATAGACCGCTTACCGCCCACCTGCTACATGACAAACCATCCACTGTTTAGTCTATGCCACATTTTAAAAGTTTGCCCGTTAAAGTTCAAACCCCAAGAACCCAAGTTTTCTCGCCCTTTGCCCATTCTATTGTGTAAACTTATGAAGCCCTTTTGCTCCACCTGAAGCCTCTACTAATCAATTCAAGCATGGTTTACCTCCCAAAATCACTTTTGACTCATTCCATAGACCTATAAAGATCGATAAATCCATTGATGACCCTCCCTGCCAACCCAATGTTTTCTTAACAGTTTGTTTTGTTTTACATGTGACCAAAAGACCGTAGCCTTGGATAAATAGTCTTAATATTAGTCATAAGACCTGTTTACACCGAGATTGTTATCACGTTTATTCAAATAGAGATGGAAAATAAAACATATAGTTAAAAGACAAGCAAAGGAAACATGGAATTAAAAGGATTTATTGTTGAAATAGACAGTAAAAACCTAAAATATACAGTGAAGGTAAAAGGACACAGTAAAGAACAGTCAAAGTGTATCAGGGTTAAAGAGTATCAGATTGAATACCAAGTCAAGTAAATCAGCTAGCATGAAGGTAAACAACAGGAAGACAGTTACAGATCATACAAATTCATGTCAAAGTGAAGACAGATGAAAAAACAAAGTGGTAAACAGTAAACAGTAAATAGTAAAAGTAAAAATGGATACAGTAAGGATTAAATAGAGATGAAAACACTTTCACCAGCAACAATTAAGTTTATCCAAAGTAAAAGTGAAAAATAGTTGAAAGGAATTTGCGGTTAATAGATGAAATCACAGCATAAATGGTACATTCTCCAGAAATTTCTTGTTTAAGTCATAGATTTTCATAAACTATTGTGGAAAACCAAAGAATAATTTTAAGACACTAGAGGAGGTCTTTGTTCCTAACAGGGCAGTCTACAAAAACCTATCTCACTTTTTACACATGTATTAGCAAAAGGGAGATAAGTGCATGTCTTCACAACCTATTTTTCAGTTTGTGCAAAGTCTTGTTTTTGATATCTTTTTGCAGAGAATATTATGAACAATTGGAGCTGTCTTTTGGGAAACTGAGAGAGGTTTATCTAAAAAACATTCTTATATATAATAACCTCTTTCACTTTTTACATATCTATCTTGGATTGAGATATACACACGTATCATTGGACCCCAAGTTTGCAGAATTTCTAGGGCATAATGCACAAAGGAAGGATGCAGTTAGTGACTGGGATGCCTCATCATCAACTAAGATTTGCTACCAAATTCGACTTTCTCTTCTTTGTCACCATAAATCCACAAAGTAGTTCCAAATAGATTCATTAGTTTTGAATGTCCTTTATTTAAGTTCTATTATTGTAAAACAATTTGAGATATTTCTAAAACCAATCTTAATATTTCTTCAAGATACTTCAGTTTAGAATTAGTATAAATACTTCTTTATTTGAAGTGTTTTGGGTGGATTCTATAACATCTCTGTAACTCTATGCTATCAAGATAAGAAATATTTTGTACTCAAATTTGGATTTTTTGTTGGAAAAGGAATGAAAGTTGAGGACATTTCATCAGATTCTCGCGCAGTATAATTGCAAATAAGTATTTTATCCTTGTGATTTTATGTATTTCCTACATTTTTAAATGTTTCATGCATCTTAAATCTAAATGATAAAATAGTCAAAGTATATCAGAATTAACTTTATTTCTCTCTGCTATCAGCAGTCTACCATTTATATGTTTTCTTCTAAACTATCTCGATAAAGGAATTCTTAACTACTCCTCTATCCCTGTAGCTTTTCTCTAATAGGTCCCTAGTGTTAGCCTCCTGCTGCAGCAGGTTACTCATATTTCATGATTGACATTTTATAGGCCAAATATGTCATACTTTGCATG
>APFE030027407.1:56101-80787 GCA_000404065.3 Pinus taeda | reverse complement strand
TTAGATAGGTAGAGAATCAAAGGAGCCCAACTGCTTAATCTGGGCCCTTGGAAGAAATAAGGGTAGTTTGTAGATAGGAAGGCATAAAAAGAAAAAATTGAAGTGCTGGGTCTCCAAGTCTAAATGCACCCAAACCAAAAGAAAAAAAAATGTTAGGTAAGTAGGCTGGGTAGGTAGTTTTGAGGTTGCAGAATCTTGATTTCTAATCAATTCTATGTTTTCAAAGTGTCATCTCTACTTAGGGCATAATCACCAGGCAGTTTTATGTGAAGGAGCTTAAATCAGGCATAACTAACTTCCCTTTCTCCATCTCCCCCAGATCATTAACTAATTTCCCCAAAAGAGGTCAAGATCTGCTTGATATCTCTTAGTTTCATCATTTTCCATGTCATTAGCCTGGGTGAAGATCTGCTTCACTCAAAGAGGGTCCATACTTTCTCTGTAAGGTTCTATCTCCCCTTTGAAGCCTAAGATCTCTAAAACTTAGCACTTTATTTTCATCTCTATATTAACTACTGACACTATTATTTAACTCCCTATATTTTCCCCATCCCCATACTAAAACTATGTAGATAATCCCCTTATGTAAATATCCCCTCCCCCTGGTTGAAAAATAAACATAAATACTTCTCTGGGAATTACTAAGTCACCTGGACTTTAGTAAGAACCCTCCCTCTGCATAAATTCTCATTCCCAAGTGTCTAGACCCATTCTAAACACTAAGAAAACTCTTTCCAAATGCTAAAACCCCCCCGCGCATTCTTCTTTGGAAACTATTAATGCTTGTTTGATAAATTTCCACCGCGCAAAACACAGTTTACCCATTTTTCTAAAGTTTAAAACCCACCGTGCCGCGAAAAATTAAACCTTTAACGCGCGTGCTTTTACTAAACCCCGCGCATCTCCCTTTTCCGTCCACCATTGGATCGCCTCCCCCAGATCCGATGGCCCTTGTTCAAATCGCGCGCCCAATTGTGGTGGTAGGTTACCACCCAACGTCCGACGGTTTTACCGTCGTACACCGAGACAGGTGGCGACCTCCCATTGCATCGGGCCGCCCCTGATAGAAACCGCCTCCGTACCAAAGGTGGTTCGATGCACAGCCAAAACTGCCCTCCCCTCACGTAACAGGAGCGCCACCTCACCCTGCCACGTCGCCTCCACATCACCTCACCCAGCCTGCGCCCGACCCACGTCACCCTGCCACATGTCCCTGCCACGTCACCCTGCTGTACTGCCACATCACCTTGATGACATCAGCATGATGACGTCATACCCGTACCAAAGTACCCCACTGCTGACGTCAGCATGCTGACGTCATCCACCGTACTACTGAAGTCATGCTTACGTCAGCAGCCAGAAAACCGAAAATTCGCGCAAGCGCAAAAGTCGAGCTTCGGAGCTCCGGAATGAGAAACGGAGGCAGTTTTCGATGCGCGATTAGCGCGAAGCGCTAATATTGCATCGCTACAGGAAATAGGCCATATTGGGGAATCATTTGATTCCTTGGCCCGTTTTGCACTGAAAAAGCCCGAAATTGCCTGATTTTGCCAAATTAAACCGATTTGAAGACAGAGAGAGGCCAGAGACAGAGATTAAAGAGTATCAGATCAAATTTGCAGACAGGAAGCACGTCAAAGAGTATCGGGAAGCGGCGAAGACCATCAATGTAGTAGCAAAGTGTATCAGAGGAGATTTTCTCAGGGCTCAAGGCAAATCCAACATTGAAACGAAAGCTCTGAAAGTCAGGAAGCAATTGAAGACGCATTGAAGGCTCACCAGCACAAATGACTGCACATTAAACTCACTGAAGATTAGTGCACCAGAACTCAAGGCACCATTATGACAGAACCACTACACCAAGCCACACAGGACACCTCATCAACTCAACTTGATTCAGTTGCCTCTAGCGCAGCCCAAAGGATTTACTTGCATTTAATTCCAGCAATGATTAGATTTTAGAAAAGCTTTTTGGCATACCTGTTTAGGTCAGTTGTAATAAATGACTTCAGATATTTTGCTTATATATACCACCTTGAAAAATGGAGTAGGGGTTGGTTGGTTGGTCAGTTTTGTTCATCAGTATCTTGATCTTTGTGATTTTGATCATTTTTCTCAAGCAGAGAATCGCACTGTAACTGTGATGCTTCTATAACCAAAGATTGGATTCGGTAACTGTCTGTTGTGTTTAACTGGCCGAGGAGTGATTGTGGAATTCTTGTGCTTCGACATGTTTCAATAAGTGTTTCTTAACTCTGTTAGTTTTATTCATGTGTGTTTTATCAGAAATCCGGTTTTCTAAATTGCAGAAAAAAAGAATAGCTTAGGATTTGCTTAATTGCACCTTATTCTCAATTTTTGTGATTTTTCATGTTTTCATCAGGAATAGTTATGAACATGCATACTTAAATGATCTTGTTTACGCTATTTCTTTCACTTATGAATGATAATTTAGGAATTCTTAACTGCTCCTAGATAACCATTCTTGCACTTCTCCTCTCTGTCAGTTTTGATGAAAGATTCTTAATTGCCTTTTGTCTCTGACCATCATTCCATCCTTCAGCAAATTGATCACTGTCTCATGTGTGGCTACCTCGCTCCACAAGCCTCTTGTGACCAAGAAAATGCACCAGCAAGCCTTAATCCATGACTCCATGCCCAATGGTTTGAAACTTATCACACCTTACTTTGCCTCTCTGCTTGGAGTTTCTACCTGGCATACACCTTCCATCCAAACAAAACAACAAAACCCCTTGTACCCAACAACTAGCCTAAAAACATCATCAACAAAATTAAATCATTAAGAGAGAGCCCTCTCTAATTTCAGGTGGGCTAGAACCTGCAATCCAAAGATTGGTTTGTGGTTACCTCAACCGTATCCCTACAGGAGCTTAGGGACAACCTGAGTGATAACACCTAGTATAGGATTCTTAATTGTCCTCTGCTAGTTGACCTATCTTCCTTTCCTCATTCTAATACTAACTTGAGGATTCTTGATTGCCCTCTAGTTTTGAGCAGAATTACCATCCATTCAAGCCCCAAAGTTTGTTTTTACTCTGTTATCTTGCCTGTTGAACTCATAGCTCAGCAATTTGACTTAATCCAATGAATTATCCCTTATTGACTCCATAGCCCAATGGTCTAAAAGCCTAGTTTTCTCATTTGTTTTAGAACTCCACCACTCTCAAACAAAGCAACCTCATTGAACATTAATACTAGCCTAAAACCCTTTCAAACATAGCTAAATCATAAAGAGAGAGCCCTCTATGGACTTAGGCAGGCTAGCACCTAAGTCTAAAAGTTGGTTTGTGGTTACCTCAGATCCTTTCCTTCTTTTCAATAACTTCTAAGGAAAATCTAAGTGATAACATATTGGCGACCATACTGGGGAAGAAAAAATCCTCATTTGAAGTAAACCTTTGAAAAACATAAAGTTTGATTTAGAGAATCTTAAAGGATTGTTAGAAGTTATTTTGAACATTCATAAAAAAATAGCATTTAAAAAAATCGAAATATGGCTTTCGGAAGAACTAAAATTTTCTTTAGAATTGTTTTACAGGTTTAGATCTGATCTATGATGGTGGATAGTGATCAGGCACACAAAGGTTAAAATCATCCACCTTGTGACTCCAAAATCAATTCTACAATGAAGACTCCAATGAAGGAATGAACCTGAAAGAATTATGTGAACAAATCAGGCTTTTAACTTGGATTGTTATCCGAGACATTATGTTCTTTCTCATCAAGAAAGTATTTCAATGTATATAGTACTTTAGAGAAGATCTTGGATTAGTTTTTAATTATTTTCCTTTGGAAATTGTAAATATAAAATCTCCTTACACATTTGAGCATCATTCTTCTGACTCTTTTGATGATCATTTTCCAATCAAGAAGCCCCAAATAATAAAGACTCCATTGTTCAAAGATCCACAGTTTCAAATTTCAGATAAATTCCACAACCAAATAATCCATATTCCAAAAGCATTAATAGTGATACAGGATGACAAGGTTTGTGGAAAATATTTCATTTCATGAAATTTTAAATGAATTCAGGGACGAGTTGTCAAAATTGCAGCTTGATGAAGTTTTTTTTAGAGATGTGTTTATAATGGTCAAATCAAGAAAATACTCTCATGAAAATAAAATGTTTTTTCTTAATTTAGTTGCTGAAAAATATGAAAATGAAATTAAACTTTTGCATTCTCAAGTTCAGTCATATAATTTCCGAGATCCTAAAGAATTCTTACAAAATCTTCCTTCTCCAAACCAAGAGGAAATTGTACTACCTTTTGATTTGCAGATTGAGGATGATTATGCTTTCAAGAGAAAGCCTGAAGAAGTAGCTTCACGGTTTAGTATTGAGGATATAGCAGATCAATTAGACATTGAAGGCCCATAAGAAACTATCATACTTTATTCTTTTGTTGATCCTATAGCAAATTATATGGAGGTTCTTCTCAACTCAAGTTCTTTAATATGTTTTCTCTATGAGGACCAAATACATCAACATTGGCCTTTATATATCACAATTTTTATTATGTTGGTACATAATCAAATTATGCTTCTGACTTTACTGACAATCAGTGAAGCAGATCATTTGTTTCTGCAGTTGCTTGATTGGATTCATTGGCATTTTTGTATTATTTAAGTCAGCCTGATTTTCAAACAATATAGAGTAGATAGAATTTCAGTTTGATTTAATTAGATTATGAAATAAATCCTAAAAGATTTGAATCCAAGCAAAAGGCCCTAAGGTCTTGATGATCTACTAATTTGGTTTGAAGGTTGTAGCACCTTTTAGTTTCAGGTCAGATCTCAAGTTGTGCAGGAAAATGTTAAAAAGATTTTTGATAAAAAGACCAAGGCTGAAGATTCCTACCTAAGTGATAAGGTGCTGAAGTGGGATTCAAGAAGGGAGAATAAATGTTCAGTGTTGATTGGATGGTGTAGTTTTGGAGTTGAAGCCCGCAGAGAAGGCCCTAAGCTTCAAAAGTGTCACTGTCATAAATATCAAGAAAGCAGCAAAGTAAAAGGGAGTTGTAGAGTAAAATCACAGTCTTTCAGAAGGCCATTGATCTACTGTTCTTGACTTTCCACTAGGGAAATCCATCCCCAAGTGGAGCCATTGTTATGTTCCTATACCAATAGGTGTCATATATCATGATTGACTTGGTTTAGCTCTGAAATATGTACATACCTTCGCTTGTTGCAAATGTTTTCCATATTCAAAAATTAAAAATTAAAAAATGTAAAGAGGGTATGTCCTAAAAAAAGAACAAAAGGACAAAAAGAATGAAAAAGTTCAAAAAAGATGAAAAATGAATCCCAGAGAAAAAAGAAAAAGACCATCAAAGTGTGCAAGTCCAAATGCCACTACTATTTACTTTTCAGCATAATAATGATTGTGTGCAACTTGTTATTCGTGCCACAATCCATGGTAACCAAACAGTTTAATCTTGGTTATTCCATGTTTTGAATTTCATGCTTAGAGATAGAGAATAAAATCTGACCAAACTGTTTAAGCTTGGCAGATAAGTAGATAGGTAGAGTAAATAAAAGGAGCTTAAAAGTTTAATGTGAGCCCTTGGATGTAATAATATTAGACTTAGATAGATGCCTATATGTAAAAGAAAAGAAAGTTTGATAAGGGTTTGCCAGTTTAAGTGCACCCTAATAAAAGAAGAAAAAATGATAGGATGTGTAGGTGGGTAAGTAGATGATTGGTTGCAAAATTATGTATGATGAATGATTATCCAAATAGCAAGTCATATACTTTCATCATCAAAAGCGCAGATATGGATGACAATGAAGAATAGACAAAAGTCAAACTAATTAACTTTCTCACTCATTTTTCCCTAAGTTTTACTAATTTCCCTTAAGTACTAAAGGCACCAACCACCTGAAAGTTAAAGGGGCTCAGAGCATTTCTCTGACTTTTGAAGGGACCGGATCCTTGGCCCAATAACTTGTAAGGCCTAAGTGCTAAATCCCCTTCATCAAAATTCACCCCCTTCATAATTCATTCATTCCCTTCAAATCCTTTTCCTTAGGTAAAATCACTCTGTTACTTAGGAAAAATAAATGGTTCTTTATAAAAAACCCCTAAACACATTTTAGCCTAAGTCATAATGTTGAATGATAAATGTATTTTCGGAAACATTTGCTTAGCGCATTTTCTTTTTCCATGGTTATATTAACTTTTAATTCTTATTATTTATTTAACTCCCAAAACAAATTACCCTTTCCCGTATTATTAATAAAAATCCCAAAATAAATAAATATCCCTTCTTGATGGTTTGGAAAATAAACCATAATAAAGTTAATTAAGTTGGATTAATTAACTCGAACCATGATTAATTAAGAGCCAAACCCCCCGTCATGTTAAAAAGGGATTAATTAATCACCGGGATTAATTAATAACCTCTCTGCCCATCATATCATCCCCGATATAATTAAAGTCATTTTAATGATGTTGATTATGCCATTAGGCCCCTCCATTAACTCCCTAACAATTTCCACTACTGACTACTATTCGATCAGCCTTCCGTCATCCAATGGCTCTCGGCCATATCTCGCGGGCCTTTTGGTCGAACATTAACCATGTGATGCAAGCAGTTTTGACTTTTTGCTGATGCTACATGTCATTCAATTTGTGGCATCGCGTGACCTTCTACCAAAACCACCAACCTCCCAAGAGCGGTGCGATAGATCCCACTTACCACCCGCCCACTATGCAACAAACCATCTACTGTTCAGTTCGCGCCACATTTTAAAAGTTTGCCCGTTAAAGTTCAAACCCCAAGAACCCAGGTTTTCTCGCCTTTTTCCCCTTCTATTGTGTAAACTTATGAAGCCCTTCTACTCCACTTGAACCCTCTGCTAACCAATTCAATAATGGTTTACCTCCAAAAATCACTTTAGACTCACTCCATAGGCCTATAAAGATCAATAAATCCATTGATGACCCTCCTTGTCAACCCAATGTTTTCTAAATAGTTTGTTTCGTTTTACAGATGATCAAAAGACCACAGCCTTGGATAAACAGTCTTAATACTAGTCATAAGACCTGTTTACTCTGAGACTGTTATCAAATATATTCAAATAGAGATGGAAAATAAAACATACAGCTAAAAGACAAAGAGGAAACATGGAATTAAAAGGATTTACTGTTGAAATAGACAGTAAAAACCTAAAATATATAGTGAAGGTAAAAGGACACAGTAAAGAACAGTGAAATTGTATCAGGGTTAAAGAGTATCATATTGAAGAACAAGTCAAGTAAATCAGTTAGCATGAAGATAAAAAGCAGGGCAGATAGTTACAGATCATACAAATTCATGTCAAAGTGAAGAAAGATGAAAAAACATAGTGGTAAAAGTAAACTGTAAACAGTAAACAGTAAAAGTAAAAATGGATGCAGTAAGGGTTAAACAGAGATGAAAACACTTTCACTAGCAACAATGAAGTTTATCCAAAGTAAAAGTGAAAAACAGTTGAAAGGAATTTACGGTTAAAAGATGAAATAAGAGCATAAATGGTACATTCTTCAAAAATTTCTTGTTTAAGTTATAGTTTTGCATAAACTATTTTGGCAAATCCATGATGCATTTTGAGAAAATGGATGAGGTTTTTGTTTCTAACAAGCCAATCTACAAAAATGTATCTCACTTTTATACAGGTATTACCAAAAGGGAGATAAGTGCGTGTCTTCACAGCCTATTTTTCAGTTTGTGAAAAGTCTTGTTTTTTACATCTTTTGCAGAGAATATTATGAATAGCTGGAGCTGAATTTTGGGAAACTGAGAGAGTTTTATCTAAACAACCTTCTTATCTACAATAATTTCTTTCACATTTTACATATCTAGCTCGGATTGAGATATAAAGATGTATCATTAGATCCTAAGTTTGCAGAATTTCTGGGGCAGAATGCACAAAGGAAGAATGCAGTTAGTGACTGGGATGCCTCATCATCAACTAAGAGTTGCTATCAAATTCAACTTTATCTTCTTTATCACCATAAATCCATAAAATTAGAGCCAAATAGATTCATTAGTTTTGAATGTCCTTTATTTAAGTTCTATTATTGTAAAATAGTTTGAGATATTTGTAAAACTAATATTGATATTTCTTCAAGATATTTCAGTTTAGAATTAGTATAAATACTTCTTTATTTGAAGTCTTTTGGGTGGATTCTATAACATCTTTGTAACTCTATGCTATCAAGCTAAGAAATATTTTGTACTAAAATTTGGATTTTTTCCTAGAAAAGGAATGAAAGTTGAGGACATTTCATTAGATTCTCATGCAGTATAATTGCAAATAAGTATTCTATCCTTGTGATTTTATGTGTTTTCTACATGTTTCAATGTTTCATGCATCTTAAATCTAAATGGTAAAATATTCAAAGTATATCAAAATTAGCTTTATTTCTCTCTACTATCAGCAGTCTACCATTTATATGTTTTCTTCTAAACTATCTCGATAAAGGAATTCTTAACTGCTCCTCTATCCCTATAGTTTTTCTCTAATAGGTCCCTGGTATAGGATTCTTAACTGCCCTCTGTTAGTTGACCTATCTTCGTTTCCTCGTTCTAATCCTAACTTGAGGATTTTTTATTGCCCTCTAGTTTTGATCAAAATTACCATCCTTTCAAGCCCCAAAGTTTGTTTTTACTCTGTTATCTTGCCTGTTGAACTCATACCTCAGCAATTTGACTTAATCCAGTGAATTATCCTTGATTGACTCCATATCCCAATGGCCTAAAAGCCTAGTATTCCCATTTGTTTCATAACTCCACCACTCTCAAACAAAGCAACCACATTGAACATTAATACTAGCCTAAAATCCTTTCAAACATAGCTAAATCATAAAGAGAGAGCCCTCTCTAGACTTGGGTGGGCTAGAACCTACGTCTAAAAGTTGGTTTGTGGTTACCTTGGATCCTTTCCTTATTTTCAATAACTGCTATAGAAAATCTGAGTGATAACTAACAGTCCCAACCCAACTTAATCACGGAGATGAAGTGAAAGTGTCATGTTCAAGAGCAACTCACTACCATAAGTTTTCAAGATTTTTTCCATTTTCCCCAGTCATTTTTGACCAGTACCTCTTTATTTTTTATCAAACTTGAGGAGGATAACATATGCTTGTTCTATAATTTGCCCTTCGGGAAAGCCCATCACTATTTGATGTTTTAACGAGTATAGCGACGGTGAAACTCAATCTTGTCTAGATGGACAAGTTTGTTGCTATTATAATAATTTAACGAGTTTAACAACAAAGATAACTCGGTCCTTTTCATGTTTAGAGAGTTTGAAAAGGGACGAAAAGGAAACTCTATAAGTTTTTTTTTGTAAAAAATAATCCCTCAAGTCCGAAAAAGCATAAAATAATACAAGAGAGATGTCATTTCCAATCCTTTAACGAGTTGGAATGGACAAGCACTCAAAAATATTTTCTTATTTAGAGAGTCTGAAAAGAGTTTAAAGAGGACTTTATTTTGAGGAAGGAGTCGTGTTTAGGGTAGCTACTCGTTCCGGTGATGTTGGAACTTCTCAAAACATGTTGATTTATGTGAAGAGGTTGGCTAATAAGACCACGCATTGCAACTGTTCCTCAAAAAAGGGTAAAACAACCAAGTAAAAGCGTATGATTGGCCAAAGAGATGGTGGTGATGGAATGATACCAAGGCTCATTTGATGAAAGAGGTGTAGGTTTTAACCCCGTACAGAAATTACCTGCATACGAATTCTAAATCATAGAAAAATAAAAAATGCGAGAGCATAACACATAAAAACACATATGCACAGAGATTTTCCCCTGGATCCCAAAACCGGGACTACCAGCTTGATTTTTCATTATATTCCTTTCAATGTTACAATACATATTTATACATGCCGAAGCATCCAATACCATGGACCGAAAACCATCACGTCCAATACCATGGACCAAAAAACCATCACATCCAATACCATGGACCGAAAAACATCGCGTCCAAAAAACATGTGCGAAAATCATGCACAAAACCATAGGTGCGTCCGCTAACCTAACATAAGGTCCAAAACCAGAATTTTCCAGGGTGCTACCCCGGACCCCATAAAGTGGGGTTACGAGTACCCCTCAAACCCCCTATTAACTATGTGGAAAGATATAACACAACCCAACAAGAGGCTGATAAAATGGGTTCATTTTTAGACAAGCTTTAACCATAGGGAACTATGCTTGGATTCAGTTTCATGTTTACACAAGCTTGAAACGAAAAACTATGCTTAGATTCAGTTTCATTTTTACACAAGCTCGAAATGAAAAACTATGCTTGAAAATGGTTTGCATACCCCCAGCATAATGAAAGGGAGAGTCTCCTATAACTACATGGAAGTCACTACGATGAAGCAGGACAATTATCCAAAACCTTTTTGGCTTCGTCTAGATAGACAAAAGTGAATGGGGTGATTCCATTCACATAGCCTATAGGGAAACTTAACTTTACCATTAGGTGCATGAACTTGTTTCTGGGAAAATTAGTATTTCTAAGAAACGCTAACCCTCTAGGCTTGGCAGCTTACCTAGAAACACCAGTTAAAACAATTCATGTTTTTCCTATGAATGACAGATAAGAGAAAGATTATAAAGAGCCAACCTGTAACTTCGGCTTGATTCCTCGATTGATCTCTCTCTCCTTTGGCCGATCTCGTTACTCCTCCACATACTTAACATGCTTGGAGAGTACCTGCGCAATTACAAAAACATAGACCCGTCAAAGCATAATGATCCATAATTCATAAACATCACATAATCGAAAGTATGATAAACATATAATTCCATTGAAAATACACAATCATAGGGGAAAAATCTTGAAAAGATTTATTAATAGAAAGGAGGATTACAACCCATAAGTTCAATCTAGCACCATCCTCCCAGTTTCTAACCTTCTTCACCTCATGAGTAGCAAGAAAGTCCGACATTACAACAATACTTCGCCTCAATAATAAAACCATCAGCACTTCCTTGTCACTCAGAAATATTCAGCCTCTGGATCTCTGGGATGAGTGATCCATTTATAGATGATTGAAGGAGTTTGAGTCCTCATGATGATGATGAATGCCTTTCTATTTTTAGGAATTAGTTCCATGAAAGAGGGGAATAGGTGGATTTTTCCTAGTTCCTTTAGTCATCCTTAAGCGAACTCAGAGAGGTAAGTGGCACTGGAAAAGCTTCTAGAGGTTTCCATGAGTAATTGATACCTCAAACTATCCCGAAATTTTGTCTAAGCTCAACCATCGCACCTTAGAAAAGGTCTAACTGTGATGCATAGCGCTTTGAAAGTGTGGCACCTACTATGCATAGCACCCTAACACAGGGCTCTCTGCAATGATCCCTTTGAGGCACTTTCTTGATGAATTTTGTGATGAAACTTTAAGGGAATGAAGCATTCAGAGGACTTAGTTTCTTTAGGGCATAAAACAACTATATTAGGGGCCGATAGACCCTAATAACATTGACATATGAGTTGGGGTTGATGTGCCCAAATAAGTCTGTAACAATTGTCCCCTAAAGCATGAGGTCATAAATATACATGTTGGGTGAGATGCTTTATCATCAGGATCGGAATTTTTGAACTGGAAGGTGATCTGCATCAATTACAATACAATACATCATGATAATATGATTTTCTAATGAACTAGCTGAGGGAGGCATTCCCATGCTCAGCTTATAAACTTTCATTACATGTACGTAGATCAGATAGTCGTCTACAGATATAGACTTATGATTCTACAGATATAGATTTATGATCCATGATTAGTATGACCATCTGTGTAAAGCCTTTGTACATTTCATGCCTTTGTACTCCTGAATATATCAAAGCTCAGATGGATGAAACTAGATCTAGGGTATTCAAACTCATTCAATCTTCACTCAATGTACAAGTCTAACCATGTGAAAATATGTTCTGAGTTCAAACATGGTGAGACATCACCTGATTACCAGCCAATGATGTGAGAGCTATTAACAGGCATGAGAGGGATCACCGATAATGATGATGACCCTCAAGGTACTACAATACATTTCACGTGGTGTGAATAAATGATTCGATGTTGAACACCATGCAAATATTTCGATCGAAGGCCATTGATTTCAACCTGTCGCCGGAAGAGAGAAACTTGCCATTGATGTATGCAAGCTTCAAAGCACTGAAAGGGTGTTTCTAAGTCAACTTCTTGGATGATGAGCTGATGTCGACAAGAAGCAACTCATCGTAGGAGGGCCTTGATGTATCCCACATCTATGACACAAAACAAGGTAAATGATTTTTGGAGATGAAAATGAACTGATGACACAAGGTTCAGGAATGGCAGTCATAAAAATGAAGGTTTGTAGTATTGCAATGGATGAGACTTGAACTGGATGACTTCTCTTGAACATATCGGGGACACTGAGATGAATTAGTAGTGTTGACCCAAAACAAAAGTGATGGATGGTGATGATAGACCAACAGTATGATAACCATCAAACGAAATGTCCCAACCCAGCTTAATCACAGAGATGAAGTGAAAGTGTCATGTTCAAGAGCAACTCGCTACCATAAGTTTTCAATATTTTTCCCATTTTCCCCAGTCATTGTTGACCAGTACCTCTTTATTTTTTACAAGCTTGAGGAGGATAACATATGCTTGTTCTATAATTCACCCTTTGGGAAAACCCATCGCTATTTTATGTTTTAACGAGTCTAGCAACGGTGAAACTCGGTCTTATCTAGATGGACAAGCTTGTCTCTATTGTGATATTTTAACGAGTTTAACAACAAAGATAACTCGGTCCTTTTCATGTTTAAAGAGTTTGAAAAAGAAGGGAAAGGAAACTCTATTAGTTCTTTTTTGTAAAAATAATCCCTCAAGTCCCAAAAAGCATAAAATAATACAAGAGAGATGTCATTTCCAATCCTTTAACGAGCTGGAATGGACAGGTGCTCGACAATCTTTTCTTATTTAGAGAGTCTGAAAAGAGTTTAAAGAAGATTCTATTTTGAGGAACGAGTCATGTCTAGGGTAGTAACTCGTTCCGGTGATGTTGGAACTTCTCAAAACATATTGATTTATGTGAAGAGGTTGGCTAATAAGACCACTCATTGCAACTGTTCCTCAAAAAAGGGTAAAACAACCAAGTAAAAGCATATGATTGGCCAAAGAGATGGTGGTGATGGAACGATACCAAGGCTCATCTGATGAAAGAGGCCAGGGAAAATTTTAAGAACCACCCTAAATTTATATGTATAATAAATGGGCTAATCCCCATGATACATAGGAAAAATGGGAGGCGATTTTATCAATAATATAATACGTATATATAATTTTTTTCGCGAATCTCTCACCAGATTATATTATCTTATACAGCGATGGAGAATTTTTCACTAAATTATAAAATCTTGTAAGATCTTGGCAAATCTTTTACTGAATAATAAAACATTGTGATGCCTTGATGAATGTTTTGTTAAAGTATGAAACCATATATTATAATAAGAAAACATATTCATTAAATTGTAATATACTAACATACATGTTTGGAAAAAAGAAACAAAATTTTCTCTTCCTACAAGCAATGTTCCAAGTTTCAGTGGCCATGTTTGTCAAGGTTCTTCCAATACAATCTTTCATATCCTTCTATTAGTTTTGATAATATTCCACAACAAAGTTCTTGTAGGTGTTGATATTGACAACGAGTTCTATCAAGGTAGGAGAGATTAATCTTTTCTCTACAACGTTTTTCAAGCTACCACTTTTCAAGTTATCAAATTTCTTTCTTATTCCATAGACTCCAACTGCAAGATAAAAAAAAACACATAAAGTTTGTTTACCCCAACACACCAACAAGTAGCAAGCCCCAACTATATTATATAAGAAAGTATTAGGTAGCCCAAAGGCTTGAAGGGGATCTAATTGAAAGAAGTGACCATTGTGAGAATCCTTCCAATCAATATATGAATATATAAATGTAGATTTTGTTGGGTGTGGAGCTTGATTATCTTTTGTATTCAAAGGTATTGTCACATTGGACCCCAGTTCGAAATAGGGGCAGCAACGCCACCCATAAAATATTCGCTACAGGAGGGGTCTAGGGGGGGTGGCTGCAACCTCTGGGGAAACCCCCCTGGTGGGGGGTTTTGGGGGCAGTGCCCCTGAAGCTAAGAATAGATGTAAAATTTCCTTGTAAAAGTATATTAATTTCTAGTCAATCTAGGTTGTTCATTAGGCGGAGATCTGACAGTAGAAGTTATGTTTAATTTAGAGTTTCTTGCCCTAGAAGGAAACCCCTCACTATTATGAGGGAATTGTATTGTGTCTATGTAGATCTGTATTCTGAGTGAGAAAGAGAGAGGAGATTGAGAGTGAAGAGGATGTTATAGCGGATCTATTGTAGGTTGTATCTCTTTAGTTTGCTGGATAATATAAAAGGAAGGACTGGTTGTTTCTCCGTGGGCGTAGCCCAAACTGGATGAACCACATATATCTGTGTCTCTCTTGTTTTATGCATTTTCTGTATTTATATTTCTGCAATATTTTATGTGTTCCATTGCTCTGTAATATATATAATTTACTAACAACTAGTATCAGAGCCGAAGGTCTTTTCGGCTGAAAAACTCGCAGGAGAGAAGGATTCTTGATTCGAGTGGGAGCAATGGCGAAAGATGGTAAGTTTAGGGTCGAGAAATTTAATGGCCAAAACTGCTCGATGTGGAAGATGCAAATGGAATATTATTTGTATCAGAAAGACCTATACCTACCATTGGGTGGAAAAACAAAGATGTCGATGGGTATGACAAATGAAGAAAGGAACCTTCTCAATAGAAAGGCACTCGAACAGTACGTTTGTGCCTCACAACGTCGGTTTCCTTCAACATTTCGAAGGAAACAACGATAGAGGGTTTGATTGAGGCATTGGAAAAACTATATGAAAAACCTTCGGCCTCAAACAAGGTATTTCTTATGAAATGGTTATTTAATATGAAGATGTCATAAGGTGGATATGTTGCAGACCATTTAAATTATTTTAATACTGTTACAAGTCAGTTAAGTTCTGTAGGGGTAAACTTTGATGATGAAGTTAGTGCTATGTTATTCTTGTGCTCATTGCCAGAAAGTTGGAATGGTTTAGTAATGGCCATTAGTAACTCTGTTTCTGGATCTAGTACTTTAAAGTTTGATGATGTTGTCGGTGCTATCCTTAGCGAGGAAATGCGACGGAAAATTTCCGGTGAGACATCGAGTAGTGCTTTGAGTGCAGAGTTTAGGGGAAGAAAAATGGAAAGAGGAAAGAGCTCATGATATCGCAATAAATCAAGGAAAGACAGATCCAAGTCCAGATCGAGGATAGTCTACTAGAAATGCGAAAAGAAAGGACACCTAAAGAAAGACTGTAGATCTCAGAAGGGAAAAGAAGGAGATGCACAGCAAGAAAACAATCATGAACAAAATGTGACAGGTGAGATGTTAAAAGATGCTTTGATTCTTTCTTTCGAAAATATTACTGATTCTTGGGTGGTAGATTCAGGGGCCTCATTCCATGCCACACCTGATAAGAAATACTTTCATAACTATGTTCAAGGAGCTTTTGGACAAGTCTATTTGGGTGATGATAAACCTTGTAAAATTGTTGGAATGGGTAAGGTTCTTGTAAAATAGCAGAATGGAAACCAATGGCTACTAAAGGAGGTAAAGCATGTTCCAGATCTGAAGAAAATTCTGATTTCAACAGGGTAGTTAGGCAGTGAAGGTTGTGTGACAACTTTCACAGATAAAGCTTGGAAGGTCACCAAAGGAGCCCTGGTAATGGCAAAAGGTGAAAAGGTTGGTACATTGCATTTATGCAATGGTATTTCTAACATTGTTAATGCTTTAACTTCCAAAGGAGAAGATGCAGCATTATGGCATCATAGGCTCAGACACATGAGTGAGAATGGGATGAAGATCCTTCAGTCAAGGAGATTGTTGCCAGGTTTGAAGAATGTTGATTTGGACTTCTGTGAGAATTGCATTTATGGAAAACAAAAGAGAGTCAGATTTCTCAGAATTGGGAAAGAAAAGAAGAGCGAAAAATTAGAGCTTGTGCATACAAATGTATAGGGACCTACTCAGGTATCATCTTTCAGTAGCTCTCATTATTATGTTACTTTTATTGATGATGCAACTAGAAAAACTTGGATTTGTTGTATTAATGATAAATCTGATGTATTTGATACTTTCAAGAAATGGAAAGCTTTGGTTGAGATTAAGACATGAAAGAAATTGAAGTGTCTCAGATCAGACAATGGAGTTGAATATTGTAGCAACAAGTTTGATAGGTACTGTTCAGAGCATGGAATTCACAAAGAGAAGACAGTTCCAAGAACACCACAAGATGTGTCAGAAAGGATGAACAGAACAATCATGGAGCATGCAAGGTGCATGAGATTACATGTAGGATTGCCTTTACAATTTTGGGCAGATGTTGTAGATATTGTTGTTTATCTAATAAACAGAGGGCCTTCAAATTCCTTGGATGGTGGTGTTCCAGAGGAAGCATGGACAGGTAAAAAGGTAAACTACTCTTTTTTAAAGCCTTTTGGTTTTGAGGCCTTTGTCCATATTAATAAAGAAAATAGAACAAAGCTTGAGGCAAAGTCAAAGAAATGTACCTTTATTGGATATGGTGTTAATGATTTTGGTTATCGCTTATATGATTATGAAAATCACAAAATCATTAGGAGCAGAGATGTAATATTCAATGAAATGGTCTTGTATAAGAATCAGTTGCAGGAAAAGAAACGGGAAGAAGAAAACAAGGAATACACAGTGCTTGATGAAATCAATGAAAAGGTAAAGGTGCCTGAAAATAATAATAATCAACAACCACAACAGCAGCAACCACCGCAACAGCAGCGGGCACCCCAAACACCTGAAAGCGGTGTTATAAGATCTACCAGGATAAGTAGACCCCCTGAACGATACTCTCCTTCATTATATTATTTATTGTTGACTGATTCCGGTGAACCCGAATGTTATGAAGAAGCAATGCAGGTTGAAAGCAGGAAGAAGTGGGAGGTAGCCATGGAAGAAGAGATGGACTCCTTAATGCATAACCAGACTTGGGTTTAGTCAGGTTGCCTGCAGGAAAAACTACATTGAAGAATAAATGGGTTTACAGGTTGAAGGAAGAAGATGGAGGAAAACAGAGGTACAAAGCTAGACTTGTGGTGAAGGGGTTTGCACAGAAGAAAGGTATTGATTTTGATGAAATATTTTCTCCTGTTGTTAAAATGACTTCAATCAAAACTATTTTGAGTCTTGTAGCAGCTGAAGATTTGCATCTTGAGCAGTTAGATGTAAAGACAACCTTTCTCCATGGGGATTTGGAGGAAGAGATATATATCCAGCAGCCACAAGGATATGAAGTGAAAGGGAAGGAGAAACTTGTGTGCAGGTTGAAGAAGAGCTTGTATGGCTTAAAACAGGCTCCAAGGCAGTGGTATCTAAAATTTGACAAGTTTATGTCTGAACAAGGTTATACTAGATGTCACTCTGATCATTGTGTTTATCTGAAAAAGCAAAATGATGGCAGCTATATTATATTGTTATTGTATGTAGATGACATGCTTGTTGCAGGATCTAACATACAGGAAATAAATGTGCTCAAAAGAAAATTGGCAAATTCATTTGCAATGAAGGATTTGGGAGCTGCAAAACAAATCCTTGGTATGAGAATAACTAGAGACAGGAAAATCGTAAATTAACATTGTCTCGGAATGAGTACATACAAAAGGTGTTGAAAAGGTTTAACATGCACAATGCAAAACCAGTTAGTACACCTTTTGCTAGCCATTTCAAACTTAGCAAGGAAATGTGCCCAAAGACCCAAGAAGACATGGATTATATGTCTAAAGTTCCGTATGCATCAGCAGTTGGAAGCTTAATGTATGAAATGATCTGCACAAGGCCTAATATTGCACATGCAGTGGGAGTTATAAGCAGGTACATGAACAATCCAGGAAAGGAACATTGGACGACAGTGAAATGGATTCTCAGATATTTGAAAGGTAGCACAAATATAGCATTATGCTTTGGTGGTTCAAACATTTCCCTACAGGGATATGTTGATGTAGATATGGCAGGTGACAGAGATAATAGGAGGAGAACTACAGGATATGTATTTACTGTTGGAGGAATAGCTACCAGTTGGGTATCAAAAATCCAAAGTGTTGTTGCACTTTCAACAATAGAAGCAGAGTATGTTGCTGCTACAAAGGCTAGTAAAGAAATGACCTGGTTATAAAGGTTTATGGGTGAATTGGGTAAGGAGCATGATAAGGGCATGTTATACAGTGATAGCCAAAGTGACATTCATCTTTCAAAGAACTCAACATTTCATTCCAGGACTAAACACATACAACTCAAGTACCATTTCATATGATCAGTGTTGGAAGATGAACAATTGAAGCTGGAAAAGATACACACTTGCCAGAATCCTGCAGATATGCTAACAAAAGTTGTAACCAGGGAGAAACTGAGAACATGCTCAGTTTCAATTGGTCTTCACGGATGACGATGAAGATGAGAAATAACCAGGTCCAAAAGAGGAGTCATTGTCTATCAAATGAAGCAGTGATGGAATTGCTACAATCATTCTCCAAGTGGGAGATTGTTGTGTGTGGAGCATGATTGTTCAGAGGTATTTGTTTTAGTCGGATGTATACCCCAGGAAGTTTGTACACCAACCTAGAACCAACCTACCACCCTATAGAAGAATAAAATAAGAATGGATTCCCAGGGGAAATGGTCCACTTTACAATGATATGGAATGATATAGAGGAAGAAGACACACTAGACCATAACCCCAACTATGACACAACCACCTAATGATGATCCTAGACCTCCCGACACTACCTCTTCAACTCTTGGCAGATAGACACTTGTACAACTTTTACAATGATGCTTTTACAATGACTCTGTACAATGAAACTTTTACAATGATTGTATGTAGTGCTTCCCACTTTAAGACTTCATGTGGTGAAATTCTTGTTGTTGTTCCACACCTTGATTGCTTCTCTTTTCATGCTACCCTTTCTCACTCTTCAGAACATTCGATTATGCATTGAGTCTTCTCTTGATGAATATATAATATATGCAAAAAGTCTTCAAAGAAATACCCATGACATGATTATAGAAAAACGTACCTCATCCTACAGAACATATCTCAGTGCTAAACAAAAAATACAAATTAGAATACAAAGAAACTAATGCAATTAAGAGATGAACATGCATATACAGAAGATACTTACCTATAGCTTACATCTACTGCATCATTTTTCTGCACCTTACTCTTTGCTGCCTTAGAAATTCTGGTCCTTTGCACCCCTTGACAACACTTGATCTAGTTTTTCTTGCCTTCTAGGAGCACGATATTTAATCTGATGTATCTCTATGATTTCATATCACCAACATGTGATCTTCAGTCCTATAGAAGCCCTCTGAGTCTTCCTTCCAATGCCATAGGTCTGACCTGATCTGGACTCTTCAAGACAAAGTTATGCCCAATTTCTGACCTAATTATGGACTAGTTGAGTAGAGTGAACTTGTACAACGTACCACATTTCACTATTTCCTCCTTCCGCTTTGAAATTGATACATAGAAAACTAAAATCCATGCACAGTCTGCCATGTTTTATAGAATTCTAATCCTCTTCTCTGAGAGAGAGTTACAATGATTTTCCCAAGGTCACTTCTTTGAGATGAAATTCGACAACTTGAAAAAACCCTAACTTCTATAGATCATATCTCCAAAAATATAGCGAACCAAGATCTAAAATTTAGTGAAAAAGTTCATTAGGATTTCGAATCAAATGGTTTTTAATTTTAGAATCTAAGACTTTGTAGAAATGAAGTTATAGAGACAATGCCATGATCCCTCCATTTGGAGGATATATGAGATTTGTTTTTTTAGAGTTGAGAGGGGCTTTGTTGGGCTCCAAAAATGGCACGCATTACCATACATTTTTCACCTATGCTTCCATCATTTCACTCACTATTCATCACCTTGTCACTCCATTTTTCCTACTATTCACCATAATGGGTCTCATTTATATTTTCCAAATATTGTTTATTTTTAAGCATTTTTGAGAGAAATTCTTGATTAAATATTAGAAAATAATATATTTTACTTTATATATGGAAAGTGGGTTGTTTTGGTGACATGTGTAGGTTCCAAGGAAGCTTCCAAGGCATCTTTATGTGGCCATGAATGATCAAATTCGAATTTGAAAAGATAAGCTTCATGGAGGAGATCATGGAGGATAGGATTATGTGTCATCATTGGTTGAGAAATATGTGGGTCAAACGAGAGAATAGTGGGTCTACATTTATGAGGTTGTTATCATAGTTTTTGTATAAATAGGAGCACCTCCTCCATTCCAAGGGGGAGGACTCTTAGAGCATTGTATCCAATTTATGATGGAATAAAGCTTCATTTGACATATATTTTCATTATGTAGTTTTAGAAATAGTTTTCCATTATGTAGTTTTAGATAGAAGTTATCTTAATGTAGTATATGGAATGGCTTGTCACTTTGTTTTCAAGGAGAATTGAGCTCACTCTAGAAGGAGCAAAGGAGCATGTTGTTTCATAGTAGATCTTATTTTATTTAATTGCTTATATGTTTGATGTTTGAGGATTTGATTGATGAATGAGTTTCAAGTTAGAATCTTATTAGTACATAAGAGGATAACCAAGAGTCTAAGTTAGACTCTTTCTTTACCTGATTTGATTTGTAATTGGAATTCATCTTTTTTCTTCTATGTTTCAAGTTATTTCATTTAGTTTACACTTATGGATGAATTTTAGTTTAGTCTAGATTAGTACAAGAGAGGACAATCAAGAGACTAAGTTAGTCTTTCTCTCTTTGAATCTAAACAACAACTAAAGTTCATTCCCTTGTGTGCATTTCAAGTTTCTAGTTTTATGGTTTCTCTATAATACTGTAGGGAAGGACAACCAGGATCTCCTAAGTTAGGAGCCTCCTCCCTTGCATATTATATTGAACCGTAGATAATTTAATTAGACATAGAATTAGTCGCCTACTCCTGCACATATAGTGCTGGCATCATCAAAAGCTTACGAGTTTCCCTGGTCGATAATTAATGCAGCAATTTAAGCACAATAAATTGCCCAACATTTTGGCGCCGTTGTCGGGGATGGTGCTAAGGGATTAGGCATTAGAATTTATTTCAATATTTATTTTTCTTTAGATAAAATAATTTGTGAGACCTGGTGACAGCAGGATCTTCACAAAGAAGTTTAAGTTTAAGTTTTCTGATGGTTTAGTGTTTAGCTAGTTTCAAATTTTGTCTTTTCAAGAACACCCCCCCTGCATGAATAAAAACAAATCAAGCGATGAGTATGCTCTCTTCCTGTGCTTCGTGCGATCAGGAAGATCAGAAAGTCCATTGATTTGGTTCAAATAAAAAAATTCTTGCTGAAGAATTAATTTGCAAAAAGAAATAAAGAATTTTGTGAATGAAAAAAACATTTTTAAATTTTTAGATGAAATTTAGTTTTTTTTTAATTTTAGATTTAAAAGAAATAATAATAAAATTTAAATAATATGTGGATCAAAAAAATCATATTAATTATTAAAAAATAAAAAAAAAAAATAAACCATTTCTTTTGTTGTTTTTTTAGATATTTAAAAAAACACTCTTAGAATATTTAAAAGAGAATACCTCTTTATTAGGTTTTAATAAAAAAAATTGTTGATTTTATAACTTAAAAAAAAAATCCCAACTTCAATAAGAAATAAAAAAAAATTGTTTTTAGTTTGTTGTTTAAAAAAAAATCAATAAACAAAATCAACATAAAAAAGCTATGTTTTCATTTCTTTTAATATTTTCTTTTAAGAATTGTTATTATTATTGAAAAAATTATTTGACTTTCATTCTTTTCATTATGATATGACAAAGAATTCTAGGTCAATGTCATTGCCTTCAAATACTAGTGCCGCAACTGGGGCAGTGGCCATGGGATGATTGAAGAAAATACGAATACATTTTCTGTACAACACATCAACTATTCCCATTCTTAAGCGTCGCTGGCATTGCAATGCTTGTTCATATTTTTGTGAAACTTGTTATGAGATGATGGATGCGGACAGGCTTCCACAGCCACATACCAGAGATCATCGAATGCTAGCAATACCAGAACGATTTCCTACTCGCTTACACCTCCGCCAATGCTCGATATCAATTCCCTGCGAAAGATCTCCTTGTTAAAAACGCAAATGAAGTTATCAGTGTGTACAGCAAAATAATTAATGGGGGGATGTAGCATATGGCTGCATCAGACATCTAGACAATGCAATGCTGCTTTAATTTGTTGCACCGCATTACAGACAATGCAATTGACAGAGGCGTGAAGAACTTGTTGGTGTATATGCTTCGCAGCTTGCACCCTATCTCTGTGTAGAGCTTTATGTGCACATGATGGAGCTGAGGCTAAATGACAGCGTACATGTTAAATATAAAATTTTTCGATCAGCAATGGAGTACCTACCTTTCTTTCCAGGTGAAGCATCAAAGGGTTGTGTTTCAGAAAGTTTTGATAGGGATCTAATGAGATCAAGCGAGGTCAAACCCAGTACACGCCATGTTAAAACAGAAGATCCACGAGGGCATGGTTGGGAAAGATAAGCTAGTTGGCCCTACTTCCTGTTCCCTCTTGCACACGGCTGTTGATTTGGAAAATGAAACAAATCTTGACAATGAAATTAAGTCTTGGTGGATGCCTTAGCCAAGGCATTGGCTGGACAGAAAGATGAGGCATTCTTTGCGGCCAACGCATCTGCACATGCTTCAAGGAGGGCATCTCCAAGAGTGACAAACGAGGTAGTTCAAAATGCTGCCGCAGCATTGAAGACTTCTGACCATCTACGAGCTACGCCAGTAAACATTCGTCTTGAATTCAAGATAAACAAGATTTCAGAGGAAGAATATGTTAGCTCCATCAAGGAAGAAATTGCCAAGGACGCACATCCATCTGTGTCTACTCTCAGAAGTATGCACAAGCTAAAGCTGGAACAGTTCAATGATCCCGAACAGTAAAGAACCGTGACGGGCAACGCCAAGAAATCCCTCACTTGCCAATATTAATATTTTGTTTGGATTTTTTTTTTTCTATTTTTAGTTTAAATCTGTTTTGTATTTATTGTAAAATATCAAATTTATTTATATTTGGGATTCGTTTTGTATATATTTAGTTATAATATATTAATGAGTGATATGTTTTAATATTTAGTTAATATTTGATTTATATCGTATTAATTATATTAATATATTAATATGATGGTATTAACTATATTAATATATTCATATATTCTCATTGTATTAATATATATTAATTTCTATTAATAAATTAATATGACTGTATTATCTGTATTAATATATTAATACTTTAATATAATGCGATTGTATTAACATATTAATTATATTAATATATTAATATAATATATTATATTAATATAGTATGATTGTATTAAATATATTAACTATATAAATATATTATGATTGTATTAATATCTTAATATATTATCTTTTGTTATAAAATAAAAAAGAGTAAACATTGGCAATGTGAAGGTAACTAAGTATAAAACACTTTGGGCACGAAAATTGAGAAAATCATGAGAACAGGATGAAAAAAAAAAAAAAACAAACAAACAAAAAATTCACAAAATTCACGCAGACTTGAAAATAAAGAATGGAACATTTGGAAGCATAATTTAAAAGAACATTTGGTGGATTATTTAAATGCTGACAAACTTGTTTAGAGTTGGCAAATCGATATTGTTGTATGCTATTATAACACACTAATCTGCAGGACACAACAAATCTATGATGCCAAACTTTTCGCCATGCACAGAAGTCAGGTGACACAAACAGGGAGTATTACTCTTCATGGTTATTTTCACAAATGGATTGATATTAATATCATGATTAAGTCAATTTTACCACTTTGTCTGTCCTTAATTTGTTTTATTTGGTATGAAATTTTTGCATAAGAATCATGAAGAAACTGGCCATTTCTTCTAGAGCACACTTATGTTTTCTTTGTACCAAGTTTTTTTACAGGTTACAAGACAATCAAGTGATCATAAGGAGATTACATTATGTGCACAATTGGTCTTCCAATGACTAATTTCATGAAACATTCTAAAGACAAATCCATGTCCAGAACCATTATTTTGCACTCCCATTCTGCAAAAGATTTTCCACCAATTGTCCATGTCCTTAAAGCATCCCATCTCCATATCCATTTTTCACAGCAAGAGTTCTTATTCATACACCATGCATTTCCTTATTGTCATTTTTCATGTCATTACCATTCCCCTTCATTTCTGCCAATAACACCTGCTTGAGTCAAAGTCCTAGAGTCTAAATATCATTGAAAGAACACCTAGAGGCTTGCATGCCTTATTGGCAAGTACTCTTGCCAATGAACAATGGGAGTACATTAATATCCCTTGTTCGTTGGATCTTGTAGGTGACTTGACTACGACAAATTTATTCATACCTACCAAGATGTGTTAGGCATCCTGACTCCCATTGGAATCAATGGTGGGAGCTCTTGTGTTGGCTAGGGGCATTCATTAACGGCCACTAAGTCAACAACT
>APFE030027407.1:4753-28772 GCA_000404065.3 Pinus taeda | reverse complement strand
ATCGACGTAAAAAGTTTGCTTTCCCTTGCAAACTTTGGAGTTGGCGAAGACTCGAAGGAGGAGGCAATTTGATGATAGCTTTGACCTTCGAAGGATCGACGCGAATGCCGGCTTTCGAAATTAAACCAAGTAAAGATTTCAACCAGTCACATGCAGGTATGGGCAGAGGATAATAACTACAAAATCAAGATAAAACTAATCTAAAGAGTAAAATTCAAAATTTCAAAATTTTAGCAGGGTACGCAGGTTCAGAGTTTACACAGGTGCGTGTACGCTCTGTGCACAAAGTAAAAGTGCGTACAGGTACGCACTGTGATACAAGCGCAGATTGCGGACTTCGACTAAAGTAAAAAAAAAAAAAAAAAAAACCTAAATCCACTAAGTCTACCCAAATCCACACACAACAAGCCAAAAACGGAAACAAAAAGGCAAGTTTCTCAAGTCAAAGAAAAACGAGGAAAACAATCAAGTCCCCAGTATGGTCGCCATGTGTGGGTCTCCACAAAAATCAACCCCAGCATAAGGGAAGTCCTGGATAGAAAAAACCTGGTTCTCCAACCATTGGAAATACTCAGGTTTGAACTGAACGACCTCGGTCCCCTCATCAGGATGACGGGCCATGACTGCGACCCATCGCATCAGTTTGGGCTCTTAGGGAAGCCCAGCTCCGACTGTAAGGTGCTACGAGATAAGCATAGGAATCCTGTCCAGGCCAAAACTCACGACTAAAGCCCCATAACCAAAAGTCTTCAGTCGTCTGTCCTTGGCCCTAGTCAATTGGCCCTTCACATTGGCCAACACAGCATCGCACCAGTTGAATATGGTGCCCTGAAAGCAATCAACTGCCATACGCATCTGGGATCCGGTGGCAACATGTAATGCGACAGCTCCGCAAAGTCTAGTAACAATGAATGCAATCACCATAAGCTCAGGACGAGATATGGTCTTTATGTCTATCCATTTGTCTCTAGTCTGGCAGTTGCAGTACTCTAACCGGAGGCTATCGACAGACTGGCCACCTACCCTAGTCCCGAACAGAGTCAAGTCAATGCCTCTCTTAGGCAAACCAGTCAAGAAGTATATATCCGCCAGCTCGATCTTGAGCTGGTGGCCGCCAATGAAGAAACACTGGTCCTGGACGCTCCATCTGTCAACCATCCACTGTAAGAAATCCACCTGAGCCCTCATGCCAGGAATGGCCCAGTATTTGTATAAGCCACACACTCTCAAAGCATCAAGTGAAGGCTGATGATTCCATGCGGCAGCATCCACGTCCTCATGCTCTCGTTCGCGCCAATCTAGCATGGTGTACTACCTACATCAAGCAAAAAGATCAATTAGAAGGCTAGAAAAACTTTTCATTGGTCCATTTTTTAGGATTTTTGGGTTAAAAACCCTCACGGCGGGGCCCGCACCCTACATGTTAGACACAGTGCGTGGGACCGCACTTTGTCTACATGGAAGGTGCGGACCCCGAGCTTTTTCCCAATGGCAAAAAAGTCGGGGTCCGCAGGTTCGCAGTGGTGAGCCTGCGTACCCCGAACGCGGGTTTTTTGCCTAAAAACCCTCCCAAAAAATGAAATGAAGGACTAAATTGAAAAATGAAATGGTTAAAAATGAAGAGGAGGATGATGTGGATTACCTGGAGAAGACGGCGTTCGATTCCGACGGTTTGATTTTCCGCAATCTGGAAGTTTTTCAGAGCAAAAGCACTATTTCCTCACCCAAATCACAAATGGTAAAAATGAATGGTAAAAACCCCTTTTTATAAGTTTTTTGAGTAAATAAATGAAAATTTGTTTATGTTTCACTTTAAAAAAGGTATTATTACGACATTTTTATCTCTTTCAAGCAGGTATGAGTAATGTTTGTGTTTTTGTGCAAGATAACAGGATTATTCAGGCAAAATCAATCATTTTCAACCAGAGTCACCTTTTAAGCCCTTTTCTGACTCCTAAAACATGAAAATATTGCCGAGTTTTTCTTTTAAACTCGTTAAAATGAAATTAAAAGACGGTTGATTTACAACTCTTTTCCGACCGTAAAAACATAAAAAGATCGTAGGATTTTTGTCGTTTCAAATTCGATATTGGTTATAAAACGAAGTGTCCTTGGTCGCTTTTTTACTTTTTTGGGTCAAAGGCACTAATAACGAAAAGTACTCCTTGGTCGTAAAAGATCAAGCGGATCTCTCAAGTATTATTTTATACTTTTTCGGGCTTGGGAGACACAAATTTACGAAAAAGTCAAACCCTGGATTTTTCTTAAGTTTTTTCAAACTCTCTAAAAATTAAAAACGCCGAGTTTCTCCTATACTGGACTCGTTAAAATTCGATAGTAAAGGACTTGTTCTATTACAAACAGGAACGGACCACTCCTTCTTAGGGTTTGAATTTAAACTAATTTGGACTCACCTAAAGGGTGAGCTTATAATCAAGCATATGTTATCCTCCTCAAGCTTGTAAAAAATAAAGAGGTACTTGCCAGAAATGGTGGGGGAAAAGAGAGAAAAATGAGCCTGTTTGTCATACTTTATAACCACTCTTGAACACGACACTTTCATTCACCTGGTGTGGGAAATCCTTTACCTAACAAGTTGATCAAACCATATTGAAAGTCTTCAGCCGGTTTCTGGGTACTAACTTTGGGTCAATCATCACCAAACCATCTGTCGTGTCATTATGTGTTCAAGAGCTCAGTGCAAATAAGCCATTCATCTACAAAATGTCTGTCATCCATCTTGACCATCCCTGAGTCAGTCCTTGCAACAAAATTTATTCAACTTGATCTATGATTTCGTGTTTTGGGCTTTCCTGCGACGGATCGCTTTGTATCGACTTCAACTCATTATCTAGAAAGATGATCTAGGAATCGTCAGTACCTTGAGATCTGCATGCCTCAATGGCAGGTTTTTCGCCTTTGACGACAGTTTACATCATTGACTTTCGATCAAAGGATTCCATGACATGTTCGACATCAACACATCTTATCACATTTCATGGATTGTGCTGAGTACTTTGAGGGCCATTGTAATTATTGGTGGTTTCTCTCACGCTTGTTAACGGTTTACATCATTGACTGGTATTCAAGCGGTTTCTACCATGTTCGACTTCGACATATTCAATCACATGGTTAGAATCGTACTATTTGGGACGTAGAAATGAAGACCCTGGATCTAGTTTTCCACCATCCAGGTTGCGAGGAATTTTGTATTCATTATATTATGGACTATTCATAAACAGATGGCTGCGTCCATACTGTGTCCACATGTGTCTGTACTTATGATGTGTTACATTCCTATATCAGAGCAGTAGTTAGTCTTCTAGTCATTTTTCAGTCTCTTAGTCAGTTTTTATCTGAGTATGGGAATACCTACCTCAGCGATGATATGATCTCATATATATATTTTTCATTGAATTTTTTTTACAAGTTCCAACCGGGCTCTCTGCAAGATGATCCTCGAAATGATAAAGCACTTCACTCTTCCTATATGATAAATGAAAAAATCCTCATATACTACAGACTTTGCACTTTAGGGGGAAATCCGTTACACAAAAATATCATCACCTTGATCATTTGCAGTTGGTGTAGGTCTATCACCACCTATACCAGCTTCCTAAGCTAGTCTCAAACCTCAGCTCTTCAGAACAAGCTTTAGAAATGAGAGAAAGACATCAAAAAAGCAATGTAACTCTGGTTCCGCACTTTCTCTCACTTTTGCCTGCGGGCCCGCACCTTCTATTCAGGATATCTGCGTACTTATATGCTCTGTATGTAAAGGGGAGGGTGCATACCCCTGTAAAAGTCAAAAGGTGCAATCTTTATCTTAAAAAACTCATCTTGGGTTAATTCTAGAGTTTTCTAGAAGCATTTGTTACGTGGATTTTTCGCTCCAAGTGGTTCATGCATCCCATCATAGGAGGAACTAATCCCTTGTTGAGAGGAGCTATCCCTTTGAAGGAGGACTCTATCCCTTTGAAGGAGGAGCTGGTAACTTATCTCCATTGCACTATAAATTGAGGCATTGGGTCAGTGGCCAGAGAGGTTAGAAGCTGAACTTTTGAGGGTAAATGCTAGTGAAATCAAGACTTCCTATTTGAGCTTAAGAGAGATCACATACCTTTTTGGCCCCATTAGGGAGTGAGTGAAGCTTGTCAAAGTAGAGGAGACTTCTTTTTGGACCCTGGAAGGAGCTTGTACAGCGTCAAGGCAAAGGTTGTAAGGTTCTTTCTTTTTGAATTAATACAATCAAGCTCATTTTCTCAACAAGTATCTCATGTTATTTGTTTCATGGACTCCTTGACTTTCATGTTAAATATGTTTTATAATACTGGTTATTCAGGTGCTATTTAATCGTTTGCCTTATTTGTGTTTGCAGGTTTGTGACGAAGGAACTTAGTTGGATCAAAGGAGCGAAGGCATCTCCAAACTTGCGTTGGACATGAGGTAGGACTTAAAACACATTTGTTTGCCATTATTTATAAAGCGCATTTAGAAAAAGATAGTGTCTGGTTGGTTTGTTTGTCATTAGGTCTTCATTAGATTCTAGGAAGGTCTATCTTGTCCGCAAGATCAACTCATTCCGCGTGACAGATCCTTTAGCAAATCTAAGATTGAGAGATTTTGTTTTCTCAAGATCCTTTCTTAGACCCACAATTTCACATTCTAGTTTTTCATTGGGTTTTTCTTTTTCAGCAAGTTGGTATGTCAAGGTATCTATAATCATATTATTTTCCTCTAAACAGATTTTGAGTTTAGATATTTCTTCATGAAGGTCATCTTCTTCTAAAGCATCACAAAATTATCATCTTCATAAACCATTAGAAGTCTAGAGTCATTACTATTTTCATTTTCATCACTATTTGATAAATCATCACTATCTTCATGAGTATAGTAACTCCTTTTATTTACAACTCGTTTTCTATTCCATTTTGCATATTCCTTCCCTTTTTCATATTTATCTTTAAGAGGAAATTTGGCAGCATAATGACCAACTCTGCCACACGCAATGCATTTGAAGGGTAGCTTACCTCTAAATCTTCCGGAACCCTGTTGAAGCTTCTCGACAAATTTTACCTCATCTTCTTCTTCTGAAATATGTCCTGATTAATTGTGTTATTCCTTTCCTATTGCTAAAGCTTTAAATGTGGCTTCTCTCATGTCTAATGGACCTCATTTTCTCATCTCAAAGGCAGTTAAGATTCCATGAAACTATGTCATAGTGATAGTCTGTAGATCCTATTTTTCTTCTATGGCCAACACTTTTGATTCAAATTTAGCAGACAAGGATCTCAAAACTTTCTCAACTAAGGTAACTTCCTTTATATCTTCACCCATATTCTTCATACAATTAACCACCTCATCTATACGTAAGAAGTAACTAGCAATACCTTCATCATTGTGCATCTTAAGAGTTTTATGTTCAATTCTAAGAGTTTGAAGTTTAGCACGTTTTACCTGAGAGTCTCCTTCATAGCTCAGAATAATTTTGTCCCATATTTCTTTGGCTGATTTGAGCTGCATGACTTTAACAAACTCTGATTGTGACAAACTTCCCAATAAAGTATTGACAACCCTGGAATTGGTTTCATATTTCTTTTTACCTGTTGTATCTGTAGGAATTATTGTTGGAAATGTATATCCTCCTTCCACAATTTCCCAGACATTTGTTCCAAGTAATTGTAGATAGGTTGTGGTTCTTATTTTCCAATAAAAAAAGTTTCTCCCATCAAAGATTAGCGGTCTGATGGATCCCACGCTTTCTTGATTACTCATGATGATGGATCTCTGTTCAAGCAATCAAACTTCTTCTCAAGGACCTGCTCTAATACCAATTGTTGGAAATAATACCGAGAAGGGGGTGAATCAGTATTATCATATCAATAATTTTATTTCCCAAATAGATTTATATACGCTACTTCAGCTAAGTGAACTAGTTTGTACACGTGACTGTACTTAAAGCAACCAACGTATATGTAGAGAACTTTTGATTTAGCCAATTTATCATGCATTGAGCTTTAACCAGTGTATCAGAGATTTATTAGACAGTGCAATAAAATTAGAATAAAGCATCACACATAAGCAACACACATGAGCACCAAGATATAAGGTGGAAACCCAATGTGGGTAAAAACCACCTATTGTTGTCGTCTTTGTCTTCTTTCAATAATAAGAAAATATGTTTACAACACTGTACTGGTGTAGACTCATACCAGTATGCAGGCTTCTACGTGCAGAAGGTTGCAACCTTCTCTCGTTCTCCAACATCTACTGGAAGGGAGATACCACCCCATAGCTCTTGTACTAGCCGATATGTTTACTAGTACATAGGTGCCAACCTACAGAAGGCTACCACCTTCTTTCTTCCTCCAGGGACCATGTTTCATAAATTTTCAGACTCGATCCATCAACAACATCATAACTGCAATATAATCATTAAATACATCTGCATCAACCAATCTCTGAAACTCAATCATCACTTTCTGAATCAACCACAACTAAATCAATCAATCACTTTGACAACCCATCGTCACTGTGGCAAATCACTATCAATCTGATCATTCAGAATACTATCACCAAAATACAGTCACCAGAACCCAAAGTAGAACCCAGAACTCTGCAACAACAAACAGAAACAACTGAAACATACTTCGTAAGGTATATGCTACTTCCATGTGTCTAACCAGCATGTATACATGCTTTTATCAAAACCAACCAACGTACACATCTACAAATATTAATTCATAATTTTGCAGCTATTCTGGACTTCAGTTATAGCCAGATCATAATATTTACAGAATAACACATGCGTCTGTATTTAGATCTATACTATACATGATCAAACCACATAATGATAATTCATTTCAAGCCTTAAGATCTCGTTCCATCATTAGATCTTATCCCTCATCAACCACTAAGTTTCATCCTTGGTTCAGATGAAGCACAACACCATAAGCCAATAACCTACATACTAAATCTCACACTTCATCAGATATTTGATACTTGCACACTTGGCCTAATGATCTTCTCCTCCTTATATAGTTTTAGGCCTTTCTCAATACCATGGATCAAAACCACTTAGGACCAATACCTTAGACCAAATACCTAGGGTCAAAACCTCGGACCAAATACTTTGGACCAATACCTTGGCTCAAAATACCATGGACCAAAAACTTAGCTTTCCAAGATATACACACTTTTCCTTCCATGAAAGTGCGTGTGTACGTATACGCTACTTGTGTTCAGTGAACTTGCGTGTATACACAACTTGGTCAAGATGAACCTGTGTATACCTCTCTTTCTTCATTCTTTGTAGTCTGATCTATAATTCTTTGTTGTTGATATGTTGTACTATGATCTTTCATCTGAGTGAGTTGCCATCAAGGAAAACACCTGTATCATAATGCCAATAAGACCACATCATTGACGTAATTCAAATCATTAGCACATGAATTACTTATTAGATTTGTGTTCTCAAAGTAGAGAGCAAGGGATAGTTGTGACACATAGCCCCCCTACACTCCAAGAAAGATAGATCCCACTAATGTCTCGCAGCCCATTCCTTGAAACCAACAATCATGAACCACAACAAGCCAAACAACACATATACTCATGGCTCGTTCTCGAACCTTCAAATCTCACTCGCTAGCAATGCATTCACTAACACGCTTCTTCGTATTAATTTTCACGTGGGATGGGATTAAATACCCCATTTTGAATCGATGTCCCATGTGTTATCACTCCCATCGAGGAGGATAATTTCAAATATGAAGTAAATATTGAATTCTAAACTAAAAAATTTTCCTATGCAATGAGAGGCCATAATTTTATTTTCTAAATATAGAAGTTAAAAAAAAGTGGTGAATTCCTCCCAAAAAAAATCATCGTTATTTCTTGAGTGGGCCTAGTGTTTAAGATCGTGTGTTTCTTACTAATAGGTCACAAGTTCAAAACTAGAGGGGGGTAGAGTATGTATGTATGATTTACGGAAGTGGTGTTCGTTTGTTTTGTTATGCAATCAATTCTATTGTCTATTTCGTTATGAAAAAAATTTTAAGACATGAAGTTTTGAGAACAATGATAACTATAATAAGAGCAAGAAGATGAACCTTATTTTTTGTCCATTTCATTATGAAATCAATTTTATGATATAAAGTTTTGAAAACAATGATAACTATAACAAGAATAAAAAGATGAACTTTATTAGTTGGTGCAAAACGTTGACCATCAATTATTGCTTATATCATATATGCAAAAGCTTTTAAAAAAAATAAAAGTGATTATGAATCACAGTATTCTTAGATTAAATAGTAAGAATATTATGAGGAAGATTAAATAGTAAGAATATTACAAGGAGAATATTACATCCTTCGATATGAGAATTCATTTTTGATAGGAACCCGCTCACGTTTGAAAGAACATAGAGTTTCACTTTGAGAAAATTATGTATTTAAGTGAATGGAAAATTGGTAAATGAGAATGAAAGAAAGATAATATAGATCACAAGAGAGGTGTTTTTGTTTTTTTTAATGTAAGAAATGTAACCTTTTTTATCAGTGATACTGGAAAAGAGAGGATGTTTACACGCGTATAAAATTGTCATTTAATTTAAACATAATTAATAATAAATTATTTGAATGTATAAATTTTGAATAAAATATAATTTAAATATTTATTATTATTTTCTTGTAAAGAAAGGAAATCTAAAAATTTAAATTAAATTTATTTTTATTATTAAAAAAAAAATGGAAAATTGAGAAGTTCAAATTAAATTGCTATTTTTTTGCGTTTTTATTTCAAAAATAAAATATTGAAAAATGACACTTTCTATATGGATATGATATTTTAATGTGGATATCTGGGCATGCTTATACATTTGTTTTTTATCTTGTTTAATGTCCATGTATTTACACTTTAATGTTAATAAATTAACTGAAAAGTTAGAAATACCTAATAAATTTCAAAAATAAGTTTAATACAATGTTTATTGAAAATTTAAAGAAAATATATAGTGAATTTTAACATTAAAAATAATAAAAAATTTATATACTAGAATAATATCAAAATAAATATAATTATTTAACTCCAAATATAATATAATAATATAATAACATAAATTATATATTTCATTTTTTTTTAATAGATTACCAAAATGATATAAAATATAATTTTACTAATTCATAAAATTATTTTCTTTTATTAGAAAATGGTGGGATTTCAAGAAAAGTATTATTCTATATCACAACTCAAAAGCATGAAGCTTCAACAAATCTAGGGATAATAGGGTCAGTAACTTCTACTCAAAGAGTTTATATGCAATGTTTTGCAAATTTTATATCCATTCAAATTTTGCAATCACTAAAATGCAAATTGTGACCAAGGTTGCAAGAAATATAATTTCTTTACCATAACAAGGGAGCCACTGCCGTGGCTGTAGTCCCTGCAGGGGTCTACCACAACAAACAGCAAGCAACATGTGGCCTTCATGCTGTTCCCGTTTCCATAGGTTGTGATTTACATACTGGCAAGACCCAACAACACGTGGCCTTCATGCTGTTCCGTTTCCATAGGTTGTGATTTAACATACTGGCAAGACCTAACAAATGATATATTGTCTGCTGGTTTGAACATAGTTTTCTCAAGTGTTGACCCACTTATTTACATTACATTACTTATTCAAACCTTGAGATCGCTATAGTCTCATCTCAAGGTTTGGAGGCAAGTTGAGGCAAGTTGAGATAACCTTGAGATAAAAAGTTTTAAGTTTTTTTTTTTTTTTTTTTTTTTTTTTTTTTTTTTTTTTTCATTTCAGCGAGCGAGCTAAGTATAACCTGGAACTCGATTATTAGTCACTGAGTTTATTTATTATTGAATGGTATAATTGCATGCTTGGTTTATTTCTATTAATATTACTTACAATATCAGTATATATATGTGCATGATGCTACTAGTTAAGCTAGCTAAAAACCTTAGCTATTAATGAGTTAATTCCTAAACACTAAGTTTATTTATTGTTGAATGGTATAATTGCATGCTTGGTTTATTTCTATTAATATTACTTACAATATCAATATATATTTATGTGCATGATGATACTAGTTAAGCTAGCTAAAAACCTTAGCTATTAATGAGTTAATTCCTAAACAAAAGAAGAAAAACAAAGGGATAGAATAATTGCAAATGCTAAATCCTAAAAACCTCAGAAAAGTGAAAGAAAAAGGATACAAATTCTGTAAGAAAAGTTACATTAGTATTCCATCATCAAGAAGTAGCTATATTAACTATACACCTAGATTCTGAAATGATAATTGTAAAAGAAAACATAAATTTGAATAACAGTTCCCAGAAAATAGTGAAAAAATTCCTAAATTAGGAAAGGGGAACGAGTGGGAATCCTCTCGACATAACCCACTAGAGATCCAAGCCTAGAAGCTGTAAATTTAACATGAAATAAGCAAGAACGAAAACACCAATTTAAACAAATAATAAACAGCTAGCTAAGAAGATGATCTAGTTGAGTCCATACGAACGAGGGTTATGGAATTCAATTACCAGTTAAAAATTGTTTTTAATGCAATCTAATCAAACAAGGGCACTGGCATAAATAATATACAATGACTCCATATATAGGGCTCATAATTCATTAACCAACCAATGCAAAATAGGAATTCAATACCAGTAATGCAGGATTTAAAGAAAGATAGATTGACCTGGAAAATACATCTCTATATTTAATGAAAACGACAAAATTTGCTAGGGTTTTGAAGTTCCCCTTAAAATGATGAGTAAAATCAAGATGTCGTAGCCCCTTACCAAAAAGGAAAAGTAGGTCCAGAGTTTTTAGACAATAAAAATCAACGGTGCTTAGCCAGAAAGGACTTCCATTAAAATATACATTTGAATATATATTCGAATTTAACGAAAATTAACACAGAATTGTCCAAAATGTATCTCATAGAGAACATCACAACTTCCATAAAACTTGTTCCTCCTGTGCATACCCAGATGGTAAAGGCATCAAGGATTGTACTGCTGATAGGAAGAACTAAGCTAGGTAACCCTCCAGTCTTCGAGCCTCAGAAGTCTACAAGGCAAACTTAAGTTGCAAAGCAAATAAACTGGAATAAGAAAGTGGCCATCATTATTGAAAGATAGAGAAAAAGGGAATCTTTACCTGGTTCGATAATGGAGACCTCTGAAACAACAACCAGATGCAAGGGAAAATCATAATCGCAGACCTGAGAATCGAACAGCAAACCTTCGATTACCATGACAGTCCCATATTGACTTTAAGTACTGTTGTCCGTAAATAGTAAATAATTATAGTAACAATTATAAAACAAGTTTTTGGAAGTTTGGACCAATTTTGTCCGTAAATAGTAAATAATTGTAATAACAATTATAAAATGAATATTTGGACGTTTGGACTAGTTCTGTGTTTTGTTTGGAAAATATTGACATAATAATTAAGTTTTTATAAAATTACAATCATTAGAATTAATTGAAGTATAAAGTATTTTTGTATCTTTGGCACTGGATGCACTTGTACATAAAAATCTTAAGACACGGTACCATTATCCTATGATTTTTGAATGCACGGAATATACTGTGAATAACAAGAAATAAATTAAATAGAATATCACTGTGAATGGAAGTAATTAAATAAATTATACACATTTGGTGCAATTTTGAAACAGGGTAAAAAAGCACTAACCTATGATGTTTTGTGCATAATCATTTAAGCTACATTCTACAACAGTTTCAAAGCGTGCTTCTATTTTTTTTGGTATCAATGTTTTATTGATACAGGGATCTCATATTTTTTTTAATTGATACAAGAATCCCCATCTAGTTAAAAGAATTGGAGCTCAAATAGAGCCACTCTAAACAGTTTATATGCTTGCTTCATCGTACAAATTTATTTCGAACTGGCAAGTACTGTAAAATAGTATAAGTTGCATGCCAAAAGTAACTTTCAGGCTTAAACCAAAGAGTTTAAATGAAAATATTTGGTTCGAACGTAAAGAAGTATAACTGAAGACTGGAATTAATTTCTTTTAAAAAATATGTGGAAAACTGGTTAGTGTAATCCACCGACTCAGCACACATTAGGCACGAGAAACAACTAAGAATCGACAGCTTATGCCACATCGGCATGCGTCACAATTATTTTTTAGTAGGGTTGCAACCCATCAGTGGTCAAGTGCCTAACTAGAGAAGCCGATGTTACTTAACACATGGGAAAAAAATGAAAACAAACCCTGGGGAACCTAGAGCACCAATTCGCAGCAACACATGGTGTGGAAAAAGTGTGAAAACAACATCTATGGAACCCCGCGCATCAATATCAAAGAGTTATTTCTTAAAATCCTTGCGTTCTCTGCGAGCCTGGCAGGGACCTCCTAAGGCTGTGCTACTTGAAAGCCGGGAAAAGCATGCAGGAACGAAAACAAAACAACCTCTGGGCAACCCTGCGCATCAATATCACAGAGGTATTTCTTAAAACCCTTTCGTTCTCTGAGAGCTTGGCAGGGACCTCCTAAGGCTGTGCCGCTTAAAATTAGGGAAAAGCATGCATGAATGAATGCAAAAGACTTTGTAACATCCTATGCAATACAGACAACTCCTAACTTATACGACGACAGTTTTAGTGGAAATATTTAACCAATCCAACCCTGCACAATAGATGGTGCATCAAGGGAACTCTAGAGCCATGAATTTGAGCAACCAGAAAGGAAAATTCTTTGTAGCGAATATTATTTACTCATTCAATCACCAGACGTTGGAGATCTCGCAACCTACAAACCAGTATCAATTCATGGGGAAACTAAATTTTATCTTGCAACCTACAAACCAGTATAAATTCATGGGGAAACTAAATTGCAAAATGCCAAATAAAGATTCAAACCCGGATTCTACTCATTCAATCGTCAGATATTGGAAATCTTGCAACCTATAAACCAGTATAGATCCATGGGGAAACTAAATTGGAAAAGGCAAAAGAAAGATTCAAACCCGGATTCTACTCATTCAATCGCCAGACATTGGAGATCTCGCAACCTATAAACCAGTATAAATACATGGGGAAACTAAATTGCAAAAGGAAAAGAAAGATTCAAACCCGCTCATTCAATCGCCGAACATTGGAGATCTGGCAACCTATAAACCAGTATAAATCTATGGGGAAACTAAATTGCAAATGGCAAAAGAAAGATTCAAACCCGGATTCTACTCATTCAATCGCCAGACATTGGAGATCTCGCAACCTATAAACCAGTATAAATCCATGGGGAAACTAAATTGCAAGGTTTATAAATCCATGGGGCAACTAAATTGCAAAAGGAAAAAGAAAGATTCAAACCTGGACTCGTAGAATGTAACCTTTGCAACACGAATCAGGTACCGTTCGAATACTGATCGAGCAACTCCTCTCTGAAGAAATGGGAAAGGATTGAGTTGTTTATGTACAGCAACGTTCGGATTTCAAATTTTTCAAAGTTTTGTTTGCCTGGGGGGAGGACATTTGTCACTCTCCACGGTTTAGGTGGCACAATACATTTTAATTCAAACATGCAGAAATAATTTTTACACAGGGTATATTTAAAATGGTCGTAAAGATTGTGATGATGCCAAGTGAAGCGAGGAATAAGAGGCTAAAGTCAAAACTTTGGTTAAAGCTTTCTAGCGAACAAAGCGCCAATCTTTTTATACAGGCGAATCTAAACATTTTACCCTAAGTTTTCAGAAAAGCCCGGCAATAAGAGGTCGAAACATAAACTTTGGATAAAAATCTATTGCGCAGAAAATTTTATTTTAAACATTGGCTTAAACTTGACATGTACCGGAAATTTTACTTGGTCAAAGCAAATTAATAGCTGGTCAACGATCTATCGATTGCTATTAGCCCTAGGCAGGGACTAATAATTGCAATTGGTTTTGTTAAATAAATACATAAGATTTAAACATAGAATTAATTATAAGAAAATTTATAATTAATAACAATAATCTATATTTCATTTGGTTTTGTTAAAATAAAGATATAAGACTTAAATATAGAACTAATTATAAGAGAATTCTAGGTTTTAGATTTTTTGGTTAATTTCTGTTGAGTTGTAATTTGGAGTATCCATAGTAATATTCATACTTACCTAAAGGGATCCATCATACTTTGTCGAACCAAAAGGGATCCATCATCAAGACCATAAGTCATATTTAAAGTAGGACTAGGCACAAATTTAGCTCAAAATTGTAATATTAAAAAAAAAAAAAATATCGATGTTAAACTATCATAATGTTATATTTATCAAAATGACTAAACAATAGTCATTTATGTATTTATTCATTATATGTATTTATCAAAATGACTATTCAAGAAAAGTATTATTCTATATCACAACTCAAAAGCAAGAAGCTTCAACAAATCTAGGGATAATAGGGTCAATAACTTCTACTCAAAGAGTTTATATCTGCAAATTGTATTAAAATTTTTTAAATATGATAATTTAATTTAGATATTTATGAAAAAATTAAGTTGTCGTATTAAGTTTTTTTTTTAAAATATGATACTTCAATTAATTTGGAATGAGGAAATTCTTAATTGCAAATTAAATTCACCTATTTTTTTATGTAAGAGAAAATAGCTTGAAATTTTAATAAAATGATATATCCTCGAAATAGTTAGTATATAAGTTAATAATCCTTAAGACCAAATACTAGATCCTTAGAGTTCATATTTACACTAGGATGTACTTTGATGGTGCTTGGAAATATAATTTAAAGAAAATTCTAAAATATTTTAGTGGATCTTTTTCTCCATTTTTGATATATTTATATGTGATTTTGTTTTAAAGATCATACCAGTGGAAATCCTCACATAGATAGGTCTTTGTTGTTTTAGGATAGGATGAAAATGAAATATAAATAATCATTTTAATTTAGATATTTATGAAAAAAATAAATTGTTGTATTAAGCTTTTTTAAATATGTTAATTGAATTAAAATGGAACGATAAAATTCTTAATTGCAAATTAAATTCACATATTTTTTGTCTAAGAGAAAATAGCTTGAAATTTAAGAAAACATTATATCCTAAAAATTATATGCAATATATAAGTTAATGATCATTAAGATCAAATGCTAGATCCTTAGAGTTCATATTTACAGTAATATGTACTTTGATGGTGCTTGGAAGCATAATTTAAATAAAAATTCTAAATTATTTTAGTGGATCTCTAGTGGGTGCTTATACTTAAAAAATATCTATATCATCCCCTTACCAAAATTACTAAATCCTTTACCATTTTTTATCACTTTACATTAAGAATTAATTAAATAATATTCTATAGCGAAAATTTAATAGATATGAATTACAAAGTGGGTAGTGTTGTATCATTTAATCATCCCCTTACAAAAATTTCTAAATCCTTTACTATTTTTATCACTTTACATTAAGAATTAATTAAAAAAAAATGAAGAATTTATTAGTAAACCTAGTCTTGTGAATATAGGATCAAGTAAAAGTAGAGATATTGGCAAATTGGTGTTGGGGCATTCACTCTTGGACTTGATTCTCTAATCATGTCTATATTATTCGACAAGATTAATGGATTTATTAATAGATCTATTCTAGCCAATATATGATTAAATTAATCATAAAGATGTTAATGATTTGGCATTCGTACATTAAATCTAAGATTATGATAATATTCACTAATCTTAACTATTTAATTCAACAATATTAAATTGGTATTGAAAAGATAGGTGATCAAATTTAATTTAATTACCAAAAAAAAAAAAAAAAAAAAATTAACATAATTAGAAAATCAGTTAATGGGGAAAGTAGCAAGAAGTTCTCTTACCTAACTTCTTTTTTCAATAACATATTATAATAGCTTATTCCTTACAATAATAATAAAATATTTTTTCTTATTATGAAACCCATAAATACATATAATCTTCTTACTAAATAATTTTATAAATATTTTTTATAAATATATCTACATTTCTATGCACTTATGTCATAAAGTTTTTTTAATTAATTATTAATTTTTTAATTCATTATATATACTTTTTATTATAATTTTTTTATATTTTCACATAAAATTAATCATAATTAAAATTATAAAATTAAATATTTAAATTAGCAGTGAAAGACCACCCAAAATCCATGCCATTAAATATTAACAATACCAATGAGAATTACAATGAAAGGTAAATATTTAAATATTTAAATTAGCAGTGAAAGACCACCCAAAGTCCATGCCATTAAATATTAACAATACCAATGAGAATTACAATGAAGGGTAGACACTAACATTTTATAAATGTTATAAGAAAAAAACACGTTATAAAGGCATTTTTACTTCTCAAGGCTAATGGGTTTGTTTTCTTTAAAATAAAAAAATTACATGTACAATATCTTGCTATGACTTTATTAGTTAAAAATGTGTATTGGTAATATCTTGGTCTCACTTATATAGTTAAAAATATATGTATAGTATCTCGTTATGATTGTGAAAGCATAGCAGTAACACAAAGCATGTGATTAGAATGTAACTCCTAAGACAAGTATCAAGTCCCATCATCTACATGATTTTCCAGGATTGAAGTCAAACTATGCCTATGTCACATAGCCAAATATAAGGCATCTATCAAAGAATTGTTATTTTGTTATGCATAGCTTTCGAGTGAAAGGTAATTGTACTAAGAGAAACCGTAGTCCAAATTTGTAACTATGTTTCACATTCCTTTAAACTTACACATGATGATGAATGTTTACCTGTAACCAATATTTCAATGTAAGGAGCTGTAACCAATATTCCAATGTAAGGAGCTGCGAGATTTGGGCTGACGGGAATTTGATATGGAGTAACGTACTCTACGCCACATGCCGACCAGTACATTTTTATAGTAAACTAAAGGTGAAAGGAAAACCATGTAGTGGTGCCTCTCCCTCCCTCCCTCCAATGGAAGTTAATGGTTCCCATCAACATGTGCGCCCTAGGAGCATAGTTATCCTCGTGTAACCTAGTGCCTTGGGTGGATGTGCATTGATTTAATGTCAAAGATCACAATCACCCAGAGGCATCTTGTGCTCTGTGGACAAGTTGAATTGCATGTAGTTAAAATAGACTGGGAAAAAGGCATTCCAGTTCACATTGCATTGGAATCGACAGAGCCTGTCGTATATGGTCGGAAGTTTTGGACCTTGGTGAAATGTTTTTGGTGGGTTCAATTTTTAATATATGTAAGGTCCCTAGAGAATGAATGTTGTAGGTGGGAAGTTTAGAAATTTAGGAATCCTAACATCCTTGGGGTCGTCCCTTTGCAAGGAGCCAAAGAAGTGAATAATTTAATGTGACGAATTAAGTTTAAAAAAAACAAAGTCCAAAAAGGCATTAGGTGTAAGGCTTTTCTCCGAGGAGGTGAATGGTGAATAAGGACATGGATCTACTTAGGTCATTTGAGGGACATGAAGGTTACTAGGGTGGTTTTTTTTAGCATAATGACAAAAGTAATGATAGTGAGTACTTTGCAAAGACTCGGTTTGGTCTTTCAATTATTTTAAATATAAAAGGTCTGGATTTCAAAGTCAGCTCAAAGGGAGAGGACCCTGGACCACCCGCCTTTCAAAAAATTCACCCTAACTACGACATTTTAAACCCTAATTCCGAGTGTCCTTGTGTTTTTTTTTTATCTATCCCCATACCACGGTGTGCATCCCATTGGTCTTTTTAAAGAACTGTGCAAATTTGAAAAGCTCATACATATTCCAAATCTCCTTGCTGTGTCTGAATGCGCTCTACACGTGTGGAAGCAAGATAACCTAGGGTATCTCTCCGCTGGGGCTTTGGGCTTTGAGAAACTAAATATATATATATCTCTGTATATGACATGACAATTTTTTATATATATTGTCTGTAAATCTGGTTTTTTGTGTTTAGCTGTACGTAAGGGGAATGAGAGGTACTTTCACTGCAGGCCACTAAGATATTGGATTTTTTCGAGAATATTTCAAAATTTATAGTTTTTATTTGAATTTGTAGTGGACCAGTTGCAGCCGTATCAATTGACAAAACTTTGGGCTTTCGATGGCGGGGGCTTATTAAATTCGTGGCGGTCAATCAATCATGGTGGTGTTGTTAATAATGGGTTAATCATTCCCCTTGGAAAGGCGACGACTCTTTACGGCCTCATCATCACCATCATCAATAGTGCTCACTATCGTCACTAGTTACACTGTTGTTTCTTTTTTATCTGTTTGCTTTTCCCCTTTCTCTGCTTTTTGTTGTGGTGGGAGGGGTAGCCATTAATATTTTATGCACGCAGACAGACACATTACAGTACCGTGATGTAAGAAAGGTGTGTGAAGGGAAAGAAACAAGGTAGCCGCAGGCACATATATTCCATTCTGTTCTATTGCCATCCATCCGTTCATGCATTCATTCATCCATGGATTCATTCTCTTCTTCGTCTGATATGTTCATTGCTGCGGCTGAAGCTGCTGTTTTTTAAGTCTTCTTCTCAGCCCCCTGGATTTCTCGTTATTGTTGTTGGGTTGGCTGCTTTTAGGGTAAAATTGCTTCTTCCGGTTGTTTTTTTGGTTCATAATTCGGTGGAGCTGGGGAGCTGGGGATTAAGTGGATAGGTTGAGGGGGTGAGGTATTTTTATTGCCGCAGGATTATATATGGTATCTCGGTATTATCGGTCCGATTGAACTCAGTGCGGATTGAACTTGAGACCAATACCCAGACAGAGACCCAGACCAAAGAACGAGGGTCGGGGGACGGCGTACAAGGCGGTGGCCCCATCCGTTGCCGACCTTTCTTTTTTTTTAATTTTTTTGTTTGCCCAATAGTGAACCATACCCTGAAAGAGATTTGGATGGATGGAAAAGGATCGGCTATAGATCATTGTGTGAGATTACAAACAGCAGCCTGCGTACCCGGAGCTCACGATTCAGCACGATTGAGGCAAGGTAAAGCGGTCCAGTTGTTCTTTATATAGCCGGCAAAACCCCGATCTTTCAATCGTCGGATCAAGTGGGTTTTTGATTCTATTGCCTTGAAGAAAAAAAACGCTGTATTGAGCTGAATTTTGAAGTCGAAGATGCCGGAGACTCGGGCGGCCTTCAAGGCCCGCGCGAAGCTATTGGTTATCAAAACCTAGCCATCCGCCGCCAGAGATATTTTCTTCGATTATTTTTGTTCTATCTGGGCGAGGATTGAGCCGACGACCGCGCTTTAAAGTAGAGAATCTAGCAAGAACGAGCGATTTCCAGACAAAGAAAAGAAAACGATGTTGGGCTTGTTGGTTCCCTACATACGCGTGGATTAAGGATTGACTGTCGAATCGGGAAAGAGCTGATCTAGTAACTAGCCCAGCTGATTCTGAGATAATTAATTAGCATGTCTAATATGACCGGAGAGGCGAGTTTTTCGTCTGGTAATAGAGTCGATGGGGGCATATTGCCCCCAGTGGGCACATCGAACCCTAGCAACAACTCTGCGCAGCAACAAGCCCCCGTGAAAAGAAAAAGAAACCTCCCAGGAACTCCAGGCAATTATCTCGTCACTTTCTTTTTAGTTTCAGCCCTCCAAACTCCACCTCTTTTTCTTTTCTTTTTTCTCCGAATCTGGCGTTAGCGTTAAAGTAGCACGTTAAATTAATATGGGCTCATCCATTTTTCTTACCTAACAAGTTTTCTTTGATTTCTGCAGATCCCGAAGCCGAAGTGATAGCCCTCTCGCCCAAGACTCTCATGGCGACCAACAGATTCGTGTGCGAAATCTGCAACAAGGGCTTCCAGCGCGACCAGAACCTGCAACTCCACAGGCGCGGACACAACCTCCCGTGGAAGCTGCGCCAAAGGACGACCAAGGAGATCAGGAAGAGAGTTTATATTTGTCCCGAGAAATCGTGCGTACACCACGATCCCTCGAGGGCGCTGGGCGATCTCACCGGCATCAAGAAACACTTCTGCAGAAAGCATGGAGAGAAGAAATGGAAGTGCGATAAGTGCTCCAAGCGATACGCGGTTCAGTCCGACTGGAAGGCGCATTCCAAAACTTGCGGTACGCGAGAGTATAGATGCGACTGCGGGACTCTTTTCTCAAGGTACGTATATATATTCCGCTTTGTTTCATCAAAAATTTTGCAGGCAATTAATAGCATGTCAAAGTTCCCTTGGAATTATCCTCTAAACAGAAACCAAAGCCTTCTCACTATGATAAAAACCACCCTATAAATGCATACGGATAACCATCGCTGAAATCAAAGGTTTTTTCATTTAGTATCATGTCGCGTTTTGAATGGTTTCTAGGATTCGAAAATCTACTCCCTCTGTGCATTAATTATGGATTCTACGAAGTGTCATGAATCATTCACTCACACCCATGTTGTAGCTAAATGAATAAAGCGTTTGTTTTGTCACGAACATGGGGACTAACAATACTGAGTGGCCATCTGCAATACAGTGGGCTTCTCTAATGTGTTTGTTTAAAATGAATTTATTAGCTGAATTAGAGGTTAATAGAATGCTAAATTTAGGCATTAAAATCCTGTGAATAGATAGATCCTCAAGTTGCATTGCAACATTTTGTGTCTACAGGAGAGACAGCTTTATAACCCACAGAGCATTTTGTGATGCCTTGGCTGAGGAAAGCGCAAGAGTTTCAGTTGGAATAAATAGCGGAAGCGGCCATATGCAAAATAATCCGCTGGTGGGTGCTGGAGGAGCAATGGCTGCTCATGTCATGGGAGCTCCCAACTCCCCTAACATGATGAGGCAGCTTGGGGCTGGAGGTACAGCGTTGGAAGCACAGTTTAACACCGGCTCCATCTTTAGGCATTCGTTTGGTAACAACACAACTGGGTTCAATGCCAGGCCGAGGCTTTCGTTATGGTTGGGACAGGGTCCTGGTGGAGAGCAGGGCGCCCTTGGAGGCAACGTGAACCCCATGGACGCTGCAGCCTCTGGGTTTTTCACACAATCGCCCAAAACCATGTTGGGCTCATCTGACTACGATGATTCTCAGGGACCCAAAGCATTATCTTCTTTGTTGCCAATGACATCATCAAATTCTGGGAGCATGTATTCCACTCTTTTCACTTCAGGCTCCATGAATAATGCTGGCTCTTCAGGCCTGCAACAAAATGAAATCACAGAGAACTATGGCTCAGGAGCCTCGACATGGAATGCAGACCGTGGGTCGGCAGCTGCAAGGCTCTCGTTATCAACATCTGCAGGATTGACGACAAGCTCCTCTTCTGGTACCAATATTAACGAGACTGGAAACCTTGCAGGTACTGTTAATAATTCATCTGCATATGGCAGCCAGCAGCAGCAGCAGCAACATACCCACAGTGCTCAGATGTCTGCAACGGCCTTACTTCAGAAAGCTGCTCAAATGGGTGCAACTGCTAGCAATTCTGCTTTCAGAGGGTTCGGGATTCCCGGATCGAACTCCAATTCAGTGGGACTGGGGTTGTCATGGCAAGGGTCAAGTGCTCAGGAGCAACAAAGAGCCCATGGAACAACTGGAATGGTTATACAAAATACTCACAACTCTAATCTATTCATGAAAGGGCCTTTGGATCCTATGGCTTCTCATGTTTCCGATCAAGGGGGTTCCAGCTTTCAGTCCTCTCAGCCATTCAGTGGAAGTTCAAGATCTGCAGAGAATGCAGGCCTCCATGATCTGATGAATTCTTTGTCTGGGGGTAGCAGTGGGCTAATGGCTGGTGGGAGTTTAAGTGGCATTCAATCTAGCTTTGTGGAGAACATGGATTATTCAGGAAATTTTACAGGACTGAACATGATTCATGCCAGAACCAATATGAATTCCATAAAGGAAAATACCATTGGAGAGGGCCTTCAACAGTCTCTTCAGAGGGGATCGTCGTCCTCCTCATTATCACCGTCTTCGTCACTTTCACAACAAATAATGATGCAGCAAGGAGGCAGCTCTAATCACGCTGCTTTGTTACAAGGCATGGGAAATCCAACACGAAACGAAGATGGGTCGGGAGGAGACGACGGACTGACACGAGATTTTCTTGGAGTCGGCGGTGTCGTAGCAGCAGGAGGACTGCATGGAAGGGGATTCTCGCAGCGAGGAGATCGTCTTGCAGCCAATTTCACTTCCATGGGCTCTTCAATGGACATGGCTGCCTCGTTCCATAGCCACAGAGCTGAGAATTTGAGCGTTCACGGAAAAGCATGGGATGCCGCTACCTGAGACCTCAGGAAAAGGCACCCACGGAAGCCATGGACGCACCAGTAGAAGCTTAAGCACCATGTCACCATCAGAGCTCTTCCAACCGGATTTTCTTCACTTTCCAGCCGGGGTAAGCTCTGTAAAATTACCAATTTGAACTGTTTTAAAGTTTAAGTGAGAAGCTAATGAAAACGACTAAACTTGTCTGCACATTTTAAAATGTAAATTACCATTCAGTATGCATGAATCATAAATTGCCAAAGTTGTTTACGTTGAATGTAGATTATGCATTGCTTGTAGAGCTAGGTCTCATCTTATTAATAATTTAATCTCGCAGCTTGTGTGTGTTTGTGAATTTGCTTGTAAACTGGAAGATATTACGATGTAAGTTAGGGACATATTAAGCATTGTTCTCTTTTTCAAGAATTAATCCGATAGGGACATTTCACTCCATTTTTTGTCTCAGTCCGTGGTACCCAAAAACTGAGGTCCACAGTCTTGCCATTCTGACTGTTTCTGCTCACTGGCAACTGACCAGAATTCAAACGGGCTTGTCATTTTTTCTAACGGATTCTGTGTTCCCTCTGAAACATATGACGTTAAAATATACGGCAGGCAATAGAAATTACGCAGTGTTAAACGCGGACGTGCATCGATTTTAGACCATTAAAAACCAGTCCATATTAATATGGACATTCGTGTACGTTTCTCTCTGCCTGGCTCATGACAGTGTCCAACATCCTTCACGTGAATATATAGTGCTGCCAAAAAAATGCAGAACCCTCTAAATAGTAAAACACCTTACGAACTTAATGTGACGAATTGCAGCGAGAGTATAACAAGCACTCGATAGCCTAAGGTATCAAAAACGCTGCCCATGCCGATGGAAGCTGTTACTATTCAGAGCATACGAATTTTTCTCTTGCTTTCCCAGAACCCAAAAATCTCTAGGGAACCACCATGGTCCATCAATCACTTACTGTATTATCTTTTACAGTGGATCGCTAAAACTATTGGTTCAACCCATTGGGAATAAACGTACCTTCTGTAGGAATCAGTTCGGCTGTTCGGACAAATATTTCGAAACCAAGACGGTGGCTTCCTGTCATGCGACTAAGCGTACGTCACTACCCTTTTATCTTCCGATCAGGATGACTGAACTTTGAACAACATTAAAACTTCATAACGCTCGCAGATATTATTCTGTGGAACATACAATACCATACATGTAAAAACAACGTAAAGAAACGTAGTTCTGATTAGTCAGTGAGCTGGTTTTCAGGGAACACGATGCCCCGCCTCGTGAATTTCAAAGAGTGCTCACCTCCCCGAGTTTTTAAGTCATCTCCATCCCACACCCCCTTGACTATACTTCCATCCTATATTTTTTTAAACATTGACCCCAAGTCAAATTATTTATCGATGGAAGAGATCAGTATAAACGAAAGGCCAACCTAGTCAGAGATGCGTCGATAAATTACAGTAACGGCGATACTTTTCCTCGAAATCCTCAACCACTCTATAATGGAAACTTTATGAACTACTCTTCCTCGGAATCCTCAGGCAAATATATAAATGCTGTATATTCGCCATTTAGAGTAGGAATCTCTCACAATAATGAAGGGTAGGGTTTCAGGAAATATATTATTTAAAATGCGTAGAAACCTAGCGGTATAGTAAATGTAACTTTCAAATATCAAACTTAGTTTTGTCCTCTTTTTCTTCAGAGTGATATAATTTATTTTAAAATGATAAGTTATATATTTTATGAATATGGATTGATATAGTTTGTACAAATAAT
>APFE030027398.1:150542-197665 GCA_000404065.3 Pinus taeda | reverse complement strand
CCTTCTAGGGAAAAAAACCCTAAACTAAACATAAGTTCTACCGTCAGATCATCTGCCTAATGAACGACCCAGATTGACTAGAAATTACTATACTTTTACAAGGAAAATTTACATCTATTTTTACCTTTGGAGGCGCTGCCCCCGAGCCCCCGCCGAGGGACTGCTGGCCCCTGGGACCCCCCAGCCGAGGGGGATCGGCCCCCCCGGACCCCCGCGGGGGGGACAAGTCCCCCCTGCACCCCCCCGCGTGGAGGGGTGTACAAAACTTCCTGGCTTATACATCCGGCTGAAACAAAGACCTCTGAACAATCATGCTCCACACACAACATATTTCTTCTTATTTACCCCAGTTTAGGTTTTCTCTTGACTGTGCATGAATAAACAAAATTTATCTTTCACCTCCTCTTTCTTCACCCAAATCCACTTGGAGGCTTTCTGCCTTACATAGGGGTCTGCTACAAGAGTAGGAGGACCATAATCTCTATTTCTCCCTCCTATATTCACCTTTCTCTATTGACACAGTGTTGAAGAAAAAATTGTATTTCTCAACTCCCTTGTTTGTCCTTGTCTTCAAATCTCGAGCTGCTATATTCACATACATACACTGAGGAGCATGCCATTTCTTCTCATTTCTGTAGGCAACTCTCTTTTGCCTGAGATTACCATGGTTGTAGCATTCAACATGGCTTAAGAAGGGGTCATAGGAGTTACTCTTGTTGACCAATATTTTGTCAAAACTCCTATCGCCATCAACATTCCTTCTACTAGCACTTATGTGCATTCTTGGGTTGCTGCTACCCAATGCATCTTGTTTCCTTTCATGCCATCTATATTCTATGGCTTTATGTCCAAAATTATTGCAAGAAAAACAATACCCACAAAAAGGATTTTGTTGACAGAGGTTACACTTTCTTTGAAGGCTCTTTTGTTGAGAAGGAAGGGTCCTCTACTGGCTCTTCATGTGCCTTCTACGACATCTTTCATTGCTTCCATGCACTCTTTCTTGCAGCTTCATAGACCTCTTCTGTTGCACTACTAGTTATTGCTTCTTGGCCGTCTCTGACTGCCTTTTCTTCTCTTGTTGTTGTTTCTTTCCATGTTTCTACTCTTGTCCAACAACCTTTCTTTCTTTGTTTTCGTTGAAACCTAGGACTTCCTTTACCTTGGAAGTTAAACTTTCAGCCTTTGCATTATTGGAGCTAGGCTTTTCCTTGAAAGCCAAGCAAGTCTTGATGAGAGAGGATATTTTCTTGCCAATCATCTCATCCAAGACATTCTTTCTCCCCTAAAGGTTTTGATAATGAGATAACTCTTTATTTGAATTTTCTAAGTCATGTCTCAATGATACTACCTCATTTTGTAGTCTCCCACAGTAAGCTTCCTTCTCACACAGGGATAATTTTGAGGATGAAAATTTGTCTTAAAGTTTAGAAACCTTGGCGAATCTTAAAAGTCCCCAAATTGGAAATTATAAAAATTTTGTTGATATATTTATAAAAATAAGCAAATTTCTAATAGTTTTATATGTAGTCTTTATACAATTTTGGAAATTTTTAAGCTAAAATAATTTTATACTATAAAATTTGGGCGAATCATCTTTAAAAATAATGGAAATTGGCGATTTTGTTTTTTAAAAAACCATGGAAAATTATCCCAATTGAAAATATTAGCCCCTAAAATTTTCCACGTTCTCACCCAACTGATTGGTTAAATTTCCATTCAGTCTACTAGCCTCTTCTTGTTGAGCATTTAGCTCGACCATGTTTCTCCTCAACCTGTCATTCTTAAGCTCATATATTTTCAATTTCTCCTCTTGCTTGAGATTTTCCTCTAATAGGTCCTTGATCTCCTTTAGAGCAGATATAAAATTCTTTCTAAAAATATCCTTTCATTTAGATCCTTATCTTCACTATCATAGGTTCTAGCTGCATTACCGCAGCGATCTAAGCCCATGTTTATGTCCATGGAGTCTTCCACAGGTCTATGGTTTGTGGCTTCTTCATAATTTTCAATGATACCCCTTTTATATCCACACGATGTACTATAATCTCCTTCAGAAGATCCCTTATTTTCTATTGTTAGTAAAATGGGTCTATCTTCATTAAAGCTACTAGATGCATGGTTCTCTCTATCTTCAAGTGAATCACATGAACATCTAAATAATGAATTACGTATTGCTTTACATTTATCACAAAGAAATAACATACCTTCCGAGCAACATGGTCTCTCCTCCAAGACATCTTCATGATCAAACATGAGTGTGATGAGCAACAACTTCTCCATGATTGGTTCATTGCTAGAGCAGCAAGAATCCTTAGCCTCTTCTTGGGCCACATGGCTATCTTCATCATGCAGACATTGTAGTATGTCCATCACTTCTATTGTTGACCTACAATTCCTTAGTTTATCAACATCTAGCTTTTGCAGCCAAACTTTAATAATGGGACTCATCCTCTATTAGCCAAACTTTATTAGTCATTGTTTCCCTTTGATCTACCTTCTAGCAAATAAGTTATTCCTTAATGAACTTCGCTATGATACATATTGTTATAAACAATGATAATACTGAGAGGGGGAGTGAATTAGTATTAAGCTTAATTTTAACTTTTTAAATTTACTTTTCTAATTCATACTTGGAGACCATCCAAATAATGAGGAGCGATATAAAATCAACATAAAAGCACACACCATGAGCATCATACACATGAGACACAAGGTTTTATGTGGAAACCCTTTCAAGGAAAAACCTGTTGGATTAAGGGGGCCTTACTTAGGTTCAGAGTTGTTTGCTCCAACCAACAAAACCCTAACTGCTAATCCTTCCAGAAACAACCTGTGTAGCGCAGGTTGTATTCTCACCTGAAGCACTATTTGGGGATGTTAGAACAAGGTTCCTACATCCAGGGACATGTGATAAGTGGTTCTCAATCTTTGACAACCTAGATTTGTCTTCGTGCACATCGGTATTCTTCCAGGGCTTGTTACTATAACTAGGGAAAAATGGCTTCTTGACCTTTATAAAGGTCTACGATCAGTCTTTGTGGACCTTAAAAAGACAATTTATCCACTTTCATGCATTAATCAATAACCCTAGATCTAATTTCGCGCAGATCTACTCAATTCATTGGAAAACATAGGAGAAATAATTGTTATCGTCGTGAAACTAGATAACTACTTAAATCATGCATAAATGAGACAGATTCATTGGTTTCACGCAACATTCATTCATTATTCCATAGAGAACACATAATAAGAGACAAAATATAAAATAAACAAAATCAACAGAAATGCTCAAATTGCACAATAATTCTTCCAATTCAACGTTTATTGATCTTCAATGCTCAGATTATAGACTCTTCTACCCTACGTACTCAGCTGCAGGGGTCCATGCACTCATCTGCGGGCTTACCAAGGTATCCTATGCACTCAGCTGCAAGAGCCTTCCCTTTTCTCACCTAAGCACATGAAGCAAAGCCTTCCTGCCTTAGCACTCGCCCAAACAGTTTCTATCTTGATTCTTCATTATCCTTCCTCTTCTAGACTCACTATGACTCAAATATATATCCTTCTCAATATAATACCATGGTCTATGGACCATGGGTGAATCTTAAAATCGATTTAAACAAGGGGCTAAAACCCTTTAGACTCATATCTACCTGCGTGCTGAACATCCACATTTCGAGGAGACTTTACATTTTTTACAAAAAATTATACAAAACTTGGGTTAACTAAGCCCAAAACTAACCCTAGGGACCCTATCCCAATAGGCCCCTAAAACAAATATTGTGACTCACCCTTGAGACACTTAGTTGGTGCCTCGACCTTGCTGCGTAGACCTCCAAGCTCAACCTGTAACAGTCCAACATAAGTAGTGCCCTGGGTCGTAGCTTGTTGCACTTCTTCGACAAATTTTTCAGTTGTTGGGCCCTCCACTGCTAGGTGCATCATCCTTTGTGTCTGTTGTATCACCTTAAGCTTTTCCTCAAGTGACAAAGTAAGATGACAAGCTTCCTCTTGCCATGGTTGTAATTTGGCCTTTAGCAGGGCCTCTTTCCTCTATAATTCTTCAACCTATGCTTGCAGTTTCTTCCACTCTTGTAACTTCGTGAGGCATTTCACTAGCGCCAAACTGCACGCATTCACTGGGACCTCATCATACTGAGTTGTGCCTCGAGGACATCGGTGTTCAGTTTCTGTATGGTCGGGTCCTCTTGCATATTTTTCCATAATTCCATTACTGCATCAAAAATTGTTGTGCAGTCATTAACTGCGACATCTAATGTGCCCATATTCTCCTTGATGGCTACTATACGTTTCTCCCATATATTTGGAAGAATCGTTGCCTGTAACTTCAACTGTAGCTATGTTATCTTCAACTGGAAATCGAAATTCCCCCTGCCAACTTCCTCCTTTGATGCACGTACTGCAGGAGCCAATTTCCTTACTTTTGTTGTGGCTTCGGCATCCACAACGATGTTTAGTTCTGGTCTTATGTTATAGGCATGTTCTATCACTATCTCTAGGCTTTGATGTTGTGTTTGCATCTTGTCCTTTTCCTTCAACACCTAAGTTTTCTCCATGAACAATTGCTAATTGTTTACTTTAAACTCACTTATAACATTGAGGGTGTGTTGCTCTCTAATCCTCAATTCCTCTGAAACCCCCTCATGTAGCACATGGAGGGTCTAGGGTGGTAGCGTGACTAAATTAAGCCCCATGTCCATTATTTTCCTAAACACAATGTGATCCTCGTCTGACTCTATGTGAACAAATCCTTCTGGCAAGGGTATGACTTTGAGGTCCAAAGTCCACTCTAGCTCCGCCACTATGCCACTTCACAGTGTTAGGCTCACCGGTACCCCACTCGCTTGCTTGATGCCCGCTTGAATCCTATTAGCCTATTTTTACAGCTCTCATAGGTCCTTTTGGATGCTCCCCATCCTCTTCATATATTGTTTCTTAAATTTTTGCAATACCTTCATTATCGTATCTCTAACTTTGTCACCGATCTCATCGAGATTGCCTTTAGTCAACACCATTAGATCGAGATGCATCTGCTTATTAGTATTATGCTTCTTCCTTTGTCCAACAATTTTTTTCTTCCTGCGGAACTTTAAGGTGAAAGGATCTCACTACTCCTCACCATCGCCTCCTTCATGTGCTGACAGCTCCGGTTTATCTGTGTGCTGTGAGGCTAACTTTTCACCTTCCTCTATATCTTGACATTTTGTTTCTTCCTGCTCCTTTGCAGCGCATTCTTTTTCCATCTGTTCTTTTTCCACATATACCTTAGCAGCTTCCTTCTTCTTCTGCTCAGCCAAGGTGCATGTGGCCTTCCGAGCTGTGTCCTTTCGCTTCTGTACAACAGAGCTCTCAACAACTTTTCTTGTTCCCACTGTGCTGGCCAATACCCCATAATCTACTGCACGTCCATCTTAGAGACCAAATAAGGAAACTTGTGCCATGTGTGCTTTGGGTCCTTCCACGCTTTGATTGACACACTATGGAAATCGACCTTGAACTCTGCGTAGGCCGTCAATTGTGTGAAAAACACTAGGGACAACCTTGGCCTCTAACTAATCACCATATGAAAGTCCATCTCTACCAAAATCCAAAAAAAACTTGACTCCTTGATATTTGTCGGATCCTTTGTTGACCACAACGATGTGAACCATGCTGCCTCAAGTAAATCTTCCTTGTGTGGGGGGGACTGGCTAGCCTGCAACAATCTCCAAGCGACGAACACAATATATAGTAAAATCCAAGCATAATGAAATGACTTTCTTTCCTCCTCGGCTTCTTAGAAGTTCGCGGGAAATCCTTGCATAGACACTTTGACCAATTATATTGGACACCTTTGGATCATTGTGCTACAAGTGACACTACTGGCACCGAAACCTCCTCTGCACGACACTTTCTCAGGAATTTTCTAGCAAAAATTTGGGCAACAAACTGTTGCCCTATCCTGAATAGAGTAGATAGAATATCTGTGCGACTTTTTAACAAGCCCAAACTCTCCCTTCATCTTGTCCGCCAATTCTTTTTCCCCAATTTTCCCTCCAAACTCCTTGGGAGGGTCCTCTCCTTTCTAAGGCAACTTTGCTATGCAATGGATTAACATGTCGGTTATTGAGATGGGCTCTCCAAGCCATAGACACCCATCGTGCACCAGTGCGAGGAGCTGGCACACACACACTTTGTTGATAGTTTATCTATGATAATGCGGCACGCAGAGCATGTGCAACAACCCTGCTTGCTCAACACCTTTAACCCACTTCATGGGCTCCAGCTGTGTAACCCCAATCTCCTCATAGTATATTTTGGTCATATAATTGTTGGTCACTAAATGTGGGAACCTCTCATGGTCCATAAGGTCCTAATCCTCTATTTTCAATACTAGAATGTGCGCTAGTGGAGGACCTTCAAATTCCACGTATTCAAACAACAGGGGTGTCAACGCCATGAACTTCCAGGAATCGGGGGCTTTTGGTAACTGAGGTCTTTCCCTTCCATGGGGGGATATTCTCAGGGAGCCGTGAGATAGGGTCAAACTCTTAATCGTCTAATTATTCTATGCCTTAGTGCTCCTCCTCCTCCAAATCAACCACTTTCTCCGTTTGTTTGTCTTTTTTCTCCTTTTGGCACACCTTCGGATTCTTCCCTGGTGACATTCTCACTGACACTGACTTCTTCTGCTTCTCTTTTGCAGCTGATTGCTTTTTTTTTTCTGTGGTTGCTTCTCTTTTATAGTGGATTGCTTTGTCCTCGGCGACCTCGATGCGGTTGGAAAAGGGGTTGATGCTTCCATACTTGAACGTTTAGCGCCTGACGCGTCAGACACAACAACTTTTGAACTTATGGCTTCAACGAGGTTTGTATTAGTCATTTAGTTAATGAATAGCTCTCAGGTTGTTGCAGAGTAGTTTGCAAAAGAGGGGCACATCACAAACTCTTCCCAGAACTCATGATTCATAAGCTTCAGAAAACAAAGTGCTCAACCGACTCTTGGAATGCAATGTGTTCTTTGTTGGACCAACACGTGTAATTTCTAGGAATTTTTGAATTCAAGTCCAACTGTTCCCCCCAAATATTGATAATAAATGCATCTTTGGCGGTAGATCTCCAAAGATTTTGGCCATAAATAGTGCCTACCCACTCCTCTTAAATGATTTTTTTCCTTCAAATCATGAATCATAACCTCAACGACTACTTTCCAACCCATGTGCATGGCATCATCCTCCATAGTGGACCTCATCTAGTGCAGCTTCACCTGTCGCATCCCTGTCATCCATCATGCAGTCTTTCTACCTCATTCTCCACTTGGTTGGGCAGCATAGTTTATAGTCCCAGAATCCCTTGCAACTACCTGGATTACTAAGACTATCTTGTGTAGGGGTAGGATCCCCTCTATATAGCTTCAGCCTATTTCCGTTAACTTTTCCATGTAATGGTTCTCCATTAAGCTTCATGAGATGAATTGTGCCACTATCCGTGATCTCCTTAATAACATATGGCCCCAACTAATTTGAAACTTTCTAGAAACTCCATCAACTTGTTGTGATATAATAGAACCAAATCATCTACCTTGAACATGCGCAGCTTAATATGTCGATCATTCCATGCCTTCTCACATTCCCTTTGCACTTGCCAGTGAAATCCTGCAAGGAAGAAATCTTCTTCTAACTCCATAATCTACACAAGTTGTTCCTCCAAGATCTTGCGATCCGCCATCTGAGTCAAGGTTGAAATTCGTAAACTTTGTATGATATACTCCATCAGCATTACTGCTTCAATTCCATAAATTAATCTAAACGAGATTTGTCCTATCAATTTCTTACAAGTCATCCTATAAGCCCATAACAAAGCAGGTACGTGCATGTCTCAGTAATTCCTTTGCACGTTCCATACCTTTGTCAATGCGTGCTCCAAAATTTTATTGAAAGCTTCAACCATTCCATTCTCCTGGTGGTGATAAGGTGTGTTCTTCTGATAATACAACTGAAATTCTTCCAACATCACACTGATCGTTTCATTCAAGAAATGCATACCCTTGTCACTCATCAAAATTTTACGGCATCCAAACTTTGTTAAAACATATTCTAATAGAAACCTCACAATAGTTGGTGTTGTACAACCCTTCACTGGTTGCACTTCCACCCACTAGGTCAAATACTCAGTTGCAGTAATAATATAACACGCGCCCATCCTTTGGAAAGCATCGCACACCTTGTAGTTTTCCTTAGAATCCTTGTGTAATGTTGGCCACCATAACCCAGCGCATAAGATCTTCTGCGCGGTTGCTTTCCCTGCATAGTGACCTCCTTTGACTCCTCCATAGGCTTCAGCTAGGATACTAGCACATTCAAACTCTGGAAAATACCTTCGGAATATCTCATCTGACCCCATCTTATACAAATGACCTGAGAACTTTTATTATTTTTTCATTTTTTCACTAAAAGTCATACAAAATGACCCAACTAAATCATACAACCAATGAAAACACATTTTGGGATCTTAGTCATTTACTCCAATATATTATTTTTTAACAAATTACTCGACTCAGAATCTCAAAATTTCAAAGTGACTATAGTTCAATTTGTAGGATTGATAATTCAAGTGAGACACACTCATCTTCATTAATTTAATAACCCCTAATATCAAAATCATAAAAAACTTGTTAAAAAAAGTCTTATCCCAAAAATAATATCGTAAAAAAAATTCTCGCAAAAATCATATCACAAAAACTTTATCACAAAAATGTATCGCAAAAAAACCATATCACAAAAACATTAAGGTGCACATTTAAAAAGTCTCATTCATTAATTCTTCCGAAATGCAATAAGCCTTTTCTCCGATATGTATAAACCCCTCTACTCCTTTTTCATATAATATTCAAGTAACAAAAAGGAATGAATGGTGAGTTATATGATTAATAGGTATGTTGAGTTATGATGGATGCGCTTGAAGTTATAATATTCTTTTCAATATACAACTTTGAAACATTAAATATTAATAATTAAATTAAATTAAATTTTACTTAATATAGTTAAATTAATTAATATATAATGTTTGATTAATTAAATTAAAAATCAGTTTGTATATATTTAGTTAATTAACATTTAATTTAAAATAGATTTAATTTAAAAATACATTTTTTAAATTAAAAATTTCAGATTTTCAACCTAAGGAACATATATTCTAGAATTTTGGCAATTTTAATATACCAAGTTCAGAAGCTCAGAAATGGAATTTTACTTGGCCAAATGAGGCCCAAGGTGGCTCATTGGAAAGATAAAATCATGGTGAACATTTTTGATGAGGTTTCATTAACAGATTTGATTATTTATTAGATCTAAACTCCATCAGGTCAAGCTCTGAATTTTTAAATAAAACTATTTTTCTTAGTTTATTTTCCGCATTTTCATTTGCCCAAGCCTCTTCTGAATGAAAATCCATTCGTCAATGATATCCTTGGCCATTTAAATCTTCACATGCATCAATAGAAAGCTCAGATTTCCTTTCCAATTATTTATTTCATTGAATTTGATTAGATTTGTTTTAATTCCAAATTTTGCATTTTGAATTTATTTTTGTATTTTAATTTTGTTTTTATTAGATTTTGCAAAAAAACAGTTGAAGAGATGAAGAGAAAATAATCTAAATCAATGAGAAGGCTCCAGAAATACAAGAATGGAATTTTGAGCCAATAAAATTGATTAAATAGATTTCTTCTGCAATAAACATTCCTATTTTGAATTCCTTTGTAAATATTATAAATAACATACTGTAGAAGGTAATAGGGCCCTCTCTCCTCTACAATTTTGGAATTCTAAAAGCATTTTTGTAATAGGAATTTAAAGTTGTGGGTGGGAGGAGTGAAAACCTCAAACTTGGGGATTATTAAGGATTTCTCTTTTGCATCCTGAATTATGTGTGATAGGCAGAGTTTGCACTTCTGCAACTCTTGTTGCAACGACAGAAATTCAAGCAATGTAAAGGACTGTTGGAGACTAGAGCTAGAGAAATGGATTCAATAAATTGGTATTTCTAATACTATTGTTTTAAATACTATTTTCATTTTATGATGGCAGGAATGCGTCATTTTATTCATAGTTGTGCACTTTTGTTGGTCTGAGTAATTTGTCTCAATCATATGTTGTTATTTATCTCTGCTCTTATGGGTTGAATTCTGAGTTCTAAGTAACTATTTACTCAGAAATCTTGGTTTTAGTAATGGTTTAACAAATAGTAATATGTTGTGAACTTCTTCTTCATATTATTGTTTAATTATTTGAATTACTCATTAAACAATCAATATCATCTTGTGAACTTCTTCCTAAATATTGTAAGTTGATTATTTCAGTTAAGAGGTCTCTAAATAGAATGTGTTTCGGTATTCTTAATATCATCTAATTGAACTACTTCATTAGTTTGATATTCATTATAAGCCAGACATATTTAAATCCCAATACTTAAATATTTTTCTCCCCGTTAGGTTAGATCTATATCTGCCTAATTGAGATAGGATTAGGATTTAGTTCCTTTTGCTTTCATTATAAAATAAGTTTGCATTCAGATTAATTTCTACATTCTTTTATGTCCTCTTCCCAAAGAGGAAAACTTTAGTTGTGGCTTGGATGAGCCCCAAAGCAGCTTAAGGATCACTTTCTTGCTTGATCAACAAGATGGTTGATCTGATGTCTCTTCTCCATTGGTGAATGAAAGTCATATTTTAAGTCATTTTGAGATTGAGAGAAGGTAACTAGACCTAATCGAAGCAGTTTGAACCACCATTCCAAACGGAAAAGGAATTGCTTTAAGGTCTAGACTGGGTGGTCATCACCCATGTTGTTGTAGTGAGTTTCAAGGCTTCAACAGGTATATGTAAAGAAACTTATTTTTTTCCTCTGTAAAATCTATATCCATAGGTCACTAAAATGTTGCCCCTCCATTGATCAGACTGAATGACATCTAGGAATATTTGAAATTCCCCCAAGGTGTGGTGAAGGTTATCTTACCTTGGTGTTTTGGGTGGACAAAAGTTTGCTTATACCCTGAAAAACCATCCAACAATAATATTCTTTTTGCACCAACTAACTTCTAAAGTGTATGGTCCATTTTTGGTAGTGAATAGTTGTCCTTCAGTGACACCCTGTTCAAGTTTATGAAATTTACACATAATTTCATCTCTCGTGTCTTTTTTCTAACTAGTACCAAGTTAGATAACCGATAGTAAAATCTAAGAGGAACTACTATGCTAGCATCAAACAACTTCCTTACCTCTTTCTAGATCAGGGGCAACAACACTAGATTTGTCCTTCACAAATTTTACATGAATGGTTTTTTATCTTGTTTGACTGGTATCATGTGATGGATAATGTCTTTATTATACTCCTTCAAGTCTTCATACCCCCATTAAAACACATCAAAAAATTCAGTCAACAATTCCATGTATTTTTTCCTCATTTGTGGACTCAAAGTCTTGGACAACTTTATCATTTTTGGGTGTTTTGTTGTACATATATTGCATTCTTCGACTCCTTATCCTCCATGTGATATTTTTGGCCTTTTGGCCACATAATTATGGTCAAATAGTTCCTCCAATAGTACAAGCCCTCTTGGAAGGACATTTTCTTTGAGATACAATATTTTTAACTCAGTACCCTACTTATCTAACTCTTCTTTCAGGTAATTAAAAAAACTCTCTTTATCTACATCTTCCCATCTGCCATCCCTTTCCAATTTTATTTTGGTAAATACCTCATTCATTAGCAAAACGTTCTCTAACTTCTTGTCATTTTGAAGACTTTCCAGTGCTTCATATAATCTAGGACAACATGCCTATGTCTGACTTCTACCTTGTATTTACCTTTAACACTATTGGGAATTTCATAATCAAAGGCCGAAGTGGAAAATGCATCTGCGACAACATTATCTTTCCTTGGGACAACCAAAAAATTGTACTCAATTTTTTTTTGTAAATAATCTAGGACAATATTAAGATAAGAACACATTTGAGGGTGTTTTTTTTATATTGCCTTTGATCTGTCTAACAACCGTCTCGGAATCCACATAAACAACTATACTTCTAGCTACTGATTTCTTCAAATTTCGTAGACCCAAAATGAGAGCTTCATACTCCACTACATTATTAGTACAGTAAAAAACTGTCTTGTATGAGCATAACTTTGACTTACCAGCTTCTAGGTTGATTATCCATATCCCCGCACCAACACCTTGTTGGGTGTAGGAACTCCACTTTAGCAAACTCCTCAACACTTAATTGTCAACCCGGGGGTTTCGTAAACTTAGAGACAAAGAACAGGAAATGTCAGAATTGGTATGAACTTTTCCTATTGCTAATCCTACTTCTTAAAGGAAATGTTGCAGAATGACACAGAATACAATCTTAAATCCAATCGACACCAAACCAACCCTAGTGCTATAATGTAAAAGAATAATTTGAAGGAAATCAAGTAAAGGAACTTTCACACAACTGGAAGCAATCTTAAATGATGAAATAAAACATTGTTTATCTTCAATATAGATGGCTAGAAGCTTGACAAGTGGACCCTTACAGAGATCTGTTTCCCAATTGATTTTCCTTCGACACCAACAACCTGTTCTTGTACTATTGCAATCTGATTGCACTAGTGCAGGTACAATACTTCTGTGCAAAAGTATAGTTTACCTTCTTTACTGAAGATTTATGTTTTTTTGGAGGTTCTCTAAGCCTTGGGGCTTAGAGCACTCTGTTCTTGTCACTAGAGACTATCTCTTGCACTGAGATAGAGCTTCCTTCACCAAAGTTTACAATTTACTTTCGAAAGAATTAAAAAAAGTGTTAAAAAGAATTGTAACTGCAAACTAAATTCTAAGACAAATTATATATGGAAAAGAAATTCTTTAATTAAATAAGCCTTGCAATGAAATTCAACTTCATAAAGTAAAAACACTTCGGAATAATCAAAGTAGCAGTCAATTTAATTTGCATGCATCAGCTAACTTCGGCAATTCACGTGTAATGTTTTTGTTCCTTTTTCTTAAGTCATAAAATGCATGTGTAAAGTGTTCGTAATAATGTCCTTTCTTAATTCATATAAACATTCTCAAATCCTTCAGAAGTTTACTCTTAATGTTAAGAATGATTACTGGAATTAACAATACTTTTTCTTGCAGGAATATCTGAAATGATAAGCAAGAAAAGAAATGTAACATTTGTTGTGAAATAAATGAATAAACTGGAGTGCAGGAAACTACATGCACTAGTATAGGAAGAATATTCTTGCACGACCCGAGCGAAAGAAAACCAAGACAAGAATTGCAGGGAAGGAATTGCAAGAAAGAAATAAGCTCAATCAAACTTCCAAACTATGGATCCATTCTCACTTAACTACGAAATAAATTTAACTCAGAACTTCTGAAATATATATAAGAACCATTCAAACCACAGAACTGCAAATGAATAAATGTTCACACAGACCTTTTAAATGGTTAAATTGCAAGGGTAAACGAGCTGGGTTGGCTGGGCCCTAGCCAACCAACTCGTTTCCCATTTAGGAAATGAAATGATTCAACACTTAAGCACGCAGAAAATGCAAATTAGACACATCATGTAGATAACATGGCATTTCTTTGTATTAACTTGATCAACAAATATACATGATGGTGCAAGTCTAGCCGAGAGCCAAGGGTGATACAAAATTACATAGTGAATGAAATTACAACTTAAAGATCGCTCCCTTGCTCCTACCTATAGTCTACATTACATATAGTCTTTTGGCCTTAACCAATTTTCCAAATTACAGTAATTTCCTTACAGCCTTTCGATCGAACGGACTAACAACCAATATTACAAAACAAGCTAATAGTTATAATGGAACATGAACTTCGTTGGCTATAGACCATCCTTGGCAAGTATCCCTAACTATACACCACTGATATCCAACCTCAGTTATTCCGCAACCAAACTAGGAGTCGTGGATCAAAACGCCCACGTGGAAGGATTTGAACGATCACGGAGATCTCGGAGAAACATCATTTTCGGTGCAGGAAACTACCTACACTAATCATGCTAAGTCACAATTAACACTTAGTTCTTCAATTACTTTTAGGAAAGTTAAACATAAGTTACAAGAGATACTAACAGACATGAAATCTATGTTAAATAATCAATAAAGCTCTTAATAAATCTTAATTATGAAATACGAAGTATATGTAGGAATAGATGGTTATCTTGGACTAGTGCACGAATGAAAGGGTTAAGTAGAGATAAAACAGAGGTTAAGGTTTATGGAAATGGGGTAAAAATAGAGAAATTTGGGACACCAACATCCTCCCATCCCTAAGTTGTTGTGTGTCCTCACACAACATGTTACCTTCTGCAAAAAACTTCAAAAATGGGTGGCCAACTCTCAATCATGTACTGAAATACTTATTCCTGGTTTCACTAGCTTTGGTTTTTTATCTCAAGCTATTTTCAATTAATTAATCACCTTCTGGAGGAATTTGTAGCATTTGGAAGCCTAATACTTCCATACATTTACTTGTTGTTTATGCTTCTTTACCTCTGCGAGGAGCTCTACCTTGCTTTGCTTTTGCCAATTTTGCTCCTTAATGACCTGGTTCAAAGCCTCCAGGTCATGAACTTGTTGCTCTAATTCTACTATTCGGTTGTTGAGGTAGAGAGTAGAGGGCTCCATGCTTAGATCTTCTAGTGTAAATACCTTCTATGCAACAAAATCAAAACAAGTCACATCATTGTCAAGATCAAGGTCATCCAAGGTTTGCATTATGACATCTTCAAAAGTTTCTACGCTTGGGGTTTCCTTATCACTGAGGGTTTTGGTACCCTCAACAACCTTTGTACCAAGGGTTTCATTCACTTTTGCACTCAACTCCATAGGGATTTTAAAGCCATGTTCTTCCAATTCTTCTGGGGATTCAGTACCTTATTCATTTAAAACAACAAGGGTTTCAATACCTTGTTCCTCAAAAATAGCAAGGGCTTCAGTACCCTGTTCCTCAAGAACATTGAGGGTTTCGGTGTCCTGTTCATCAAAATTATCAAGGGTCTCCATGTGTTGTGCCTCATCATCCTCATGACCCTCTATTTCAACTTCACCTGCACTCGATGTCGTCTTCCTCTTTCTTAATTTGTGAACAAAGGTACACAACAATATGTCATCTTCCACGTTCTCTTCGTTTACGAAGGTGTGGGCCACTGCATCTGCAAGAATTGAAAGGTTATGATCTTCAGGTAAAACCTGGGGTGATTCATCAATCAAATTCGGAGAGCTTAACTAATTCGTCCCTGGAGAGACAGGCTTCTTCCTCATCGAGGTTCTGATTTTTCTTTTCTTTACTGAGGATGGAGTGTTTTGGATGGACTTCCTTTCTTCTTTCACCGGTGTGCTTTTAGCTTGTTGCTTGGTAGGGGATGATGTCTCTGCCTTCCTTTTCTTACTTGTACTCATGCTAGCAGACTTCCTTGCACTCCTTGCTCGAAACTCCTTCAAGAATGCCTCCCATGTCACTCCCTTTTCCTCCAACACTTTCTTGATGAGGATTTTGATAAGCCCATCATGATATAGCGTAATTGCGACTTGGCTTGCATTCCCACTCTACACACCTTTCGTCATTTTCTCGAGACTTCTGAGTAGGTAGTAAGGGAAATTAATAAGTTTTCTTGACTCAAAGTGCAGCAATAGCCAAAGGTGATACACAAATGCTAATGTATAACGTCCCTCGCAGGTCACAAATTTTTGTAGTATGAATAGGATATCTCACCATTTCCCAATCATGACACTCTGCGGAAGTCCCTTCTTCCAATTGACCTTAAGCTCTCTGTCAACCACATACTGAAGCAATTGTTTCTTCTCGAGTTGCTCTGTTTTGAACCATTGCTCCCCTGTAGTTGGCAAGCCTATAGCTTGCGCAATGGACTCCTCCATGACTTTGGATTCTTATGAGCTGACCTTGACTCAACATCCTTTAAATGTCTTCGCGAACTTCAGTACCACAAACATGTTGAAACCGTCAAACTTCTGTAAAAATAGAGGGAACCTAGATTGTTTCAATAGTGTAAGACTATTCTGGTATCCCGCGGTCTCCTTGATCTCCTTCAAGGATGATGACTCATTCCTTATGGGTGCCATTTTCGAATTTCACTTCACAATTCCCGGTCACAACCTCAAAAGGATTTCAGTGAGTGGGACCAACGATTGTTGAGAGCTTTAAGCCAGAGGTTCATCCATCCTCCATCTTTTTAGTCCCACCCAAACGATCACGATGAAAACATCTCCTCAAATCAGATGTAGATACGTATCAGTCTACTATGGATGAGCAATAATGATTGGATGTGACAGAGGCTCATGCAGCGATGGTGCAATGATCATAATGATCGGGCTACGAGGTAAGATAATAATGAACAAGTAATGTGAGATTGTTTCAAGGGAGGTGAATATAGGCTATCAGAAAATCAGTACTATCCCACAGTCTACCTCATAATTTAATGAAGAAATATTTCAACACTCATTAAAAAAATTAGATTTTAGAACCCAATATATCTTGCACTTTAAAAATTTCCCTAAGTCAGTAAATGATAAAATAGAGTATTAATTAAAATATATAATAATATGATCTATGGGTACTCATGTGCAAGGTAATAAAGTTCCATAAACATCCTTCATAAGATGCTCCTGGAATAATATCACCAAGGGAGATAAACGAAACGAGATGTGGAAAAAATTCAGGGGAAAAGAGTGATTTTACAAAATCGGTAGGGTAGTTTTCTTAAAAGAAAGAGGAAGGTAATTCATTGGGGATTTTAGAAAAAGAAAATAGTGGGAATTTTCAAAATGGGAAATAAAAGAAAGGTAGTTTATTTTAATTTGAAAATCTACTTGCACTCGTGTCGGAAAAAGTAATTGCAGTGGAAATTAAGTGTTTACTTGGATACAAATTTCTCATGCTAGTTACCCCAAACTTGGCTAAGGGCTCTGTTTCTTGAACTTGCTTCTTCTTAGTGGCAGCCAGCATATCTAAAAATCAAGTAACATTCCCTTTTTATTAAAATTTGATCTTCCTAGCAGCATGTTGGTTTCCAGGTTGATCCTTCTGCAACCATGTCAGTCAACTGATTTTCATAACTATAGGAATTTTTATTTATTTATTTATTTATACTTTCTATTTTTGTCATTTTTTCCTTTTTCCTTTTCTTTTATTATTTTTTCAATAAGGACAAGAAGGAATCAAATCTTCAATAGGTTGGTGTTACCACCTACCAACTCATTTTCAAATTGTTGTTGGACTTGTTGCATAAAATCTCCTTTATTAAGGGGCTGAAAATATACCTTCAATCTATGTCCATTTACCAAGAACACATAATTTGGTCCATCAATAGTTTTAATTTCTACCGCTACAATTTCAAACACTTTGAACACGTCATAGGGTCCATCCAACATGTGTGGAATTTCCCTTTATAATATTTGAATTTGGAATCGTAAAGGAGTACCCAATCACCTGGCTAGAATTGCTTTTTCTCAATGGACATGTCATGCCACTTCTTGCGATATTGTTGAACAAATATGTTCTGCTGAACAACATCCCTTCAGAATTCATCTAACTCATTCAACCGTAGAAGACACTGTTGTTGTGCTTCAAAGAGATCTAACCCCAATTGGACTGCAATCATGATAGTCTTAATCTAGAATTCTATTGGCAAGAGGACTTGTTTTCTATACACCAACTCATATGGTGTGTGTCCTGTGTTGTTTCTCCAAGTGGTTTGTTATGCCCACAATGCTTACAGTAATTTGTTAGCCCAATCCTTTCTGTGAATATTTACCGTCTTTTTGAGGATGGACTCAATCACCTTGTTTTTGGAGTCCACCTGACCATTTTCTTGCAGGTGATATGATGTAGATTTCCTGTGTTGTATTTTGTGTTGCTCCATCACACCTTTTACCAGATTAGAAATAAACTACAGTCCATTGTCATAAACAATTTCTCTAGGCACACCAAATCTAGTAAAGATTTCAGTAAAAGTGGTTTTGTCTTGATCATCAGGTGCAATCTATATCTGGTTATACCTGCTAAAGCCATCTAGAAAAGAAAAGTACTTCTTACCAGTAAGGGTATCGAGTACCTGATCAATGAAAGGAAGCGAGAAGTAATCTTTGAGAGTGGATTTATTCAATTCTCTGTAGTCAATACAGATGTGCCATCTCACATCTTTTTTTGGGACTAATACCAATGGAGAGACCCACTGGTTGTCAGAAATAGGACAGATAAAATGAACATCTAAGAGTTTTTGCAATTCTTCCCTTACAACATCTCTTAGAGATGGGTTCATTCCCCTTCGTTCTTTTCAGAAAGGTCAGGCTCCATCCTGAATATAGATATGGTGTGTACAAGTTTCAAGAGGGATGCCTTTCATATCTTCATAGCCCCATGCAAAGGCATCAAGATGGTTTCGCAACAAATTCACAAGTTGCCCTTGCTAGGAAGGATCCAAGTCTGAACTGATATGCAAGGATTTACCTAGACTAATATTAACAAGAGTGGTACCAAGCTCAAGAGTACACAGAGGTGTCGATAATGATGGTGGCGAGAGAGGTAGAGATTCATATCTTTCCTGAAAATCTAGACTAAAAATCTCACTCAATGGCTCAAAATTGGGCATGTTGTCTAGATTGTTTAGGAAGTATTGAATCTAACCCTCCTATGGGAACTCCGCATTTTGATGTATGAAGGAAATAGGCTAAGTCTCCTCATCACTATTGTAGTCTAACCATAAAGTGTCTCAGAGCTCACGAATGGATCTAGCGGGTGGATACAAGGTGACCTTCTTCCTGGAATCTCCATGGGAAATATACATGTCACCAGAATGATACCCGATATAAGCATCGATCATAACAAGCCATAGTCATCCTGAGATCAAGGTATGTCCTCCCGTAGGATTCTTTAGCTAAAGCAAAATGAAATTTGTGGGATATTCCCAAGAATCTAGGGAAACGACCACATCAGCCAACACCCCTTATGGCTTGATTTTAGATCTATCTGCTAGTTCAAGCACAATGGGAGTAGGACGAATATAGACCAATCCAAGTTGATCCATGGTTTGCTTGGTAATAACATTAATGACTACACCGAGGTCTATAAGTACATTGGAGACAAGGACATCACCTATTTGAACAAAGACAACAAGGTTTTAAGGATCAATATATTTCTCCATGTTCATACACCCCATCATTAACTCTGATGCTCTACCAACAAATTGAATAGTTTGAGGTTCTAATCTTCTCCTTCCTTACTTTTTGAGACAGAGTTCCCTAATGATTTCTTTGTGAATGGGGTTCTCTTTACTAGCTTGGAGCAAAGGTAACCTTATGAAAAGGTTCCTAAGCTCGGAAGCTAGGCTAGACTCAGGAATGGGGCCTTTCTTCTCCACAACTAACCTCTCCGGACAGGGAGGTTCGTTGGAAGAAGATGAAAAGGGCTATGAAGGTACGGAGATAGGTTGAATGGTATCATCTTTTCGGAATGGTCAGGAGTTTCCTCCTCTCCTTTCTCATTGATAATCACCATAGGCTGCTTTGGATTTTCTGATGTTACTATCTTCCCTGATCTCTATTGGAGGTCATTGACTCCAACTGGAATAGACTGATATCTGGATGAAGAAAGTCGGTTCATAGAATGGATCGTTTGAACCGCTTTGTTATTGGGGTTGTGTAAAGGTTGTGTAGGCAACTGAGAAGGTTTCAACAGTCGAGGTAAAGGTAATGGCGGCATTGGCTGACTCAGCTAAGGTAATGATGGTTGTGGCATTGGGTAAGGTGCATATGTAGGACAGTATGACTACATAGGTGTAGGATAGGAATGATGTGAATGGTGTGAATGCTTTGGCCCTCTCCATCCTTGTTGCCAAGATTTGGAGGGTTTTCCATACTGATATTGGTTCCCATGCTGCCAATGTTGAGAGTGACTAGTGTTAAGATGGGAATATGAATGTGCATTATAACCAAAAAAATGTGGTGGAGGTTCAAGAGCCATGCATGCACTTACTTGAGGCTAGTTTCTTTGTGCTCCCATACCATGCAGTGATTCGGCTTTGGGTTGTCCTCCCTCAAGTACAACTTTCAGCCCAAGTATGGAAGGACATTTTTTAGTGACATGGTTCTCTTCACAAATTACACATTCATTAGTTTCTTTAATATCGAGAGGAAATTGGCTTAAAATATGCTTTATTCTACATTTTGGACAAAAAATAGACAATGACTCTCATTCCTCTACAAGTTTTTGTTGAAACTTCAAAGAGGCTATTTGTTTACTAACATTATTTATTATTTCAATTTCCATATTGTCCATTTTGTTTTCTAATGCAATAATCATAGTATCAGTAGATTTAGTTTTCTTGTTTCTATTCCAAATTCCTTTACAAAATCTATATTGGTTCCTTGAGAATTTCCTGCACAAGTCACAGATTTGATCAAAAGATTTTTTTAGCAATATCCCCTTGTCCTAATAGATTTAAATTATTCCTAGCATCATTAGTAAGCCCACATAATAACAAGGTTCTAATGGTAATTAGATCAAATTTGTGCTTTGACCTTTGGAGGATATACAAGAATCTCTCCAAGAAGTCTTCTAGAGTCTCATCATCATTTTGCACAATAATAAAGATTTCATCTTGAATATCTATGGTTTTACAATATTCCTAATATTTTGACAAGAACACTCTCTTCATTTCCTCCCAAGAGGATATAGTGTTTCCTCCTAGTCCCATGGATCAGCAGAGTGCTGCGTCCTCAAGAGTTGCAAGAAACAAATTTAACTTCTGGGCATCATATGAATAATCATAACTTCTACACAAAATATCAAACTCAAATAGGAAAGAGTCTGGGTCTTCAAGTACCTTACCATAGAAATGAGGAAGAGCCAATGGTGAAATATTTTTCATTTGTACTTGTGTATCAGGATCCACAATTGGGAATCAAAAGGTGGATTGTTCTTCATTTACCTAACTTTCACCAGTTCCTTCTGCATGGTACTCCTAATATATGATTGTTGTTTTTCCAAGAAAACCTCTCTCAACAAGCTAAGAAGACTGACTATGGGTTTTAATAGTCCCCTTCTTCCCCTTTGTGGGCTGTGTCACACCTGGACTACTACTACTAGAGCCCAAATGGACTGTTCCTACATGATGAGTCTACGTTTGATTGACTTTTTGTTTGCAAAAGAAGGCCCGATATGAGATTTGGTTTCAGATTTATTAGTATTTCTTTGGCCCCTAGTGGGCATCAGACCCTTGCCTCTTTTAGGCATTCATCTAAAAAAAATGACAAAACGAAATTCAAATAAAAGCTGCAATTTCAAAAATAACTCAACACCTATAAATTCCTTCAAACAATAGAAGCACACTACAGGAAAAAATAAGACTAGACTTACCCCTATTGCAAAAAACAGAAAATTATTACCAATTCAAATCACCTCCCTAGCAATGGCGCCAAAATGTTGGGTGCATGAATTGCACTTAAGCAAACTCCTCAACACTTAATTGTCATTCTGGGGGTTTCATACACTTAGAGATGAAGCACAGACAATGCCAAAAGTGGTATGAACTTTTCTTGTTCCTAATCCTACTTCTTAAAGGAAATTTTGTAGAATCAGACATAAAACAATCTTAAAGGAATTTGACACCAAAGCAACCCTAGTGCTAGAATGTAAAAGAATAATTTGCATGGAAATCAAGTAAAGGAACTTTCACACAACTGGAATCAATCTTAAATGTTGAAATGAGATACTATTTTCTTCAATATAGATGGCTAATAGCTTGACAAGTGAGCCCTTGTAGAGATCTATTTCCCAATTGATTTTCCTTTGACACAAACAATGTGTACTTGTACTATTCCAATATGCTTGCACTAGTGTAGGTACAATACTTCTATGCAAAAGTATATTTTACCTTATTTACTGAAAAATCTTTCTTTTTTTGGAGGTGCTCTAAGCCTCGGGGCTTAGAGAACTCCGTTCCTGTGACAAGAGACCATCTCTTGTACCAAGAGCTTCCTTCACCAAAGTTTCCAATTTACTTTCGAAAGAATTAAAAGACCCGTTGAAAAGAATTGCAATTGCAAACTAAATTCTGAGTTAAATTATCTATGGAAAATAATTTTTTTAATTAACGGAACCTCGCAATGAAATTCAACTTCATAAAGCGAAAACAATTCGAAAAAATCAAAGCAACAATCAAAGTAATTTGCATGCATCAACTAACTTCGAAAATTCACTTGTAATGTTTATGTCCCTTTTTCTTAAGTCATAAAATGCAAGTGTAAATTTTTTGTAATAACGTCCTTTCTTAATTCATATAAACATTCTCAGATCCTTTAGAAGTGTACTCTTAATGTTAAGAACGATTACTGGAATTAACAATACTTTTTCTTGTAGGAATAGCTAAAATGATAAGCAGGAAAAGAAATGTAACATTTGTTGTGAAATAAATGAATAAACTGGAGTGCAAGAAACTACATGCACTGGTTCAAGAAAAATCTTCTTGCATGACCCGAGCAGAAGCAAACCAAGACAAGAATTGCAGGGAAGAAATTGCAGGAAAGAAATAAACTCAATCAAACTTCCAAACTACAGATCCATTCACACTTAACTACAGAATAAATTTAACTTAGAACTTCTAAAATAAATATAAGAACCATTCAAACCACACAACTACAAATGAATAAGTGTTCACACAAACCTTTTGAATGGCGAAAGCACAAGGGTAAACAAGCTGGGTTGGCTGGGCCCTAGCCAACAAGCTTGTTTTCCATTTAGGAAATGAAACGATTCAACACTTAAGCACGCATAAAATTTAAATTAGACACAATGTGTAGATAACAAGGATTGTTCCTTGTATTAAGTTGATTAGCAAATAAACATGATGGTGTGAGTCCAACCGAGAGCCGATGGCGATACAAAATTACACAGTGAATGAAATTACAACTTAGAGATCACTCCCTTGGTCCTACCTACAGTCTACATTATATACAGTCTTTCAGCCTTAGCCAGCTCTGCTAATTACAGTCATTTCCTTCTTCAATCCTTTCAGCTGAATGGACTAACAAGCAATATTACAAAATTGGCTGATAGTTATACTGGAATGTGAACTTCACTGGCGGTAGACCATCCTTGGCAAGTATCCCTGACTATAAACCACCAATATTGAACCTTAGTTAGTATACAGCTGAACTAGAAGTCGTGGATCAAAACGCCTGCATGGAAGGATTCAAACTATCATGGAGATATCGGAGCAACATTGTTGGCGGTGTAGAAATCTTCCTGCACTAATCATGCTAACTCATAATTAACACTTAGTCCTTCAATTACTTTTAGCAAAGTTAAACATAAGTTACAAGAGATGCTAACAGGCATGAAATCTATGTAAAATAATTAATAAAGCACTTAATAAATCTTAATTATGAAATACAAAGCATATGTAGGAATAGATGATTATCTTGGACTAGTGCAGGAATGAAAGGGTTAAGTAGAGATAAAACAGAGGTTAAATTTTATGGAAATGGGGTAGAAATAGAGCAATTTCGGACACCAACACACGTTATCTGCTTATTACCCCATCAAAATTCATAGTCCAAGTACGCAATTTTTTCTGCTCATTTTTTCCTGTTTCAACCTTCAAACTCTCAGATTTCTCATGGACACTTTCGCTGCTCGGTTTCTAACTTTTGTTGCTGTCCCATCCCTCCATTCCATTACTCTTTTCTTCTAGCTCCTCATTTCCTCAAATTCCATTGACCCAAAATGAGAGCTTCATACTCCACTACATTATTAGTACAGTAAAAAACTTACCAACTTCTAGGCTGATTATCCATGTCCCCGCACCAACACCTTCTCTACTTTCTACCCCATTGAAATGAATAGTCCAAACACGGTATTTTTTATAATCTTTTTTTCTTGTTTTTGGCTTCAAGCACTCAGATTTCTGATGGACACTTTCGCTGCTTTGTTTCTAAATTTTGTTGTCGCCCTGTCCCTCCATTCCATGATTGTTTTCTTCAAAATTTTCCTTGTTATTTGCTTCTTCTCTAATGTCTAGAACCACTGACTTTATTATGTTGTCTTGTCCTGAATCTTTTCCCAAAATTTCTAAATTCTAATTGTTGTCCCTTTTCTCTTCTATATCTAAAAGTCTCTTCATCGTTTGGATGACCCGAATTGAATAACACAAATGAGTCCAAATCCGAATGTACAACATACATAAGATGATTCACGGGTTTATCCTTACTACTGATCATATATTGCATGAACGGTTCCTTGTATACCCTCCTTGACTCATCTCCGAAAACTGAAACTATGATGTAGGATATCCCTGTTTGCAATGCTCCATGCAATTTCACCATCCAGGATCTAGACAAAAGAATTCCATACCCAGGAGGTATATCCGCCACCATAATATCCATAACCATACATTTTGAAGGAATTTGAGTTAAGGACACAGCTAAATATTTAATTAATCCAAGACACTTCAACTTACTAGAATCAAATGAATGGAGGTCCTTGTATGGTCTTGTAATATCTAAACCTAACCTCTCCATGATCACTTTTTGTGTTATATTGTGTGAGGCTATAGAGTCCAGCATAGCATTATGCAGTATTTGCTCATGCACATTCAAATTGACATAAAAAAGAGGAGCATCCCCATCTTTCCCTTTGTCATCAATCTTTGGTCCAAAGATAATAGATGGATGATCATCCACTATATTGAATGTATCAAAGGATTTGTCTACTGTTAGCACCTTTAAAATCTGAGAGCTATATTGATTATTCTTTACCAATTCACCAAGGGGAATGGAGATCTTTAATTTATCAATTTTAGCTTTAAGATTAAAGGGATTTGATGCCTTTTCAAAGTCTTTATGAGCAACATCCTTCTTCTCGGCTGCATCTTTGGATGTGTCCTCTTTCCTCTATAATATAGTGATAGGAGACTCCTTCCTTTGGTCACTGGGACACCCTTCCTTTGAATACTTGTACTAGGGATATCCTTGCTCACATTGTTGGATTCCATTTCTTTCTTTGTTGTGTTGTTGATTGGTATTTATTTTTTCCCTGCATTGCTGCCCATAGTTATGTTCCTCAAATTATATTGTCACTGTACTTACATGATGGAATTTTGAAATCCCTTCATATACTCCTCGAATTCAGTCATCAATACATCACTTTGATACTGAGCAAGCATCAACTCTTCATACTCTGCCTCGAATTTTTCAAACAATTCCTAAACTTCATATTCTTTAGTTAAATACACATCTTCTTGTCCATTACCAAAAAATAGAATTTGATCTTCTAGTAATTTATCATCCTCCTCATCTTGATCTTGAGCATAATTTTGCTAAAAGGCTGGTCTTACTTGCTGTTGAGACTATTTTGGACCCTTTTTCTCTGTTTCTTTATTTGGCACCCAAAGATGCCTCCGAAAATTTGGGTTTCTAATTTGTGGACCAATCTGAAGTTCTCTACCTACTGCCTTGTTAGTTAGAGATTTTTTTCCATCATTTTCTCCATGGTTTTGACCAATGTATCAAACTTAGCATCATAAGAAGTTGCGCCTCTTCCTTTATTGTGACTCTTTTCTCTACTTTCATCTTGGATTTATTTTCCAACTAGTTAGCTTCCACACTTACTGCATTATTTTGCATGTCTTATAGTGTTGCTGAATTTATTTCCTTAAGTTGGTAGGCCATATCAGGGTCAAAAGCATCAGGATAATGAAGTAAAGCCAGCTCGGAAGGAGGCTTTATCTCTACATGAATGGAATTGTGCACTTTATTGAACCTTCTTGAAAAGTCTTGCACAATTTTTCCAGGTTGTCTTTTTAGATTATTATACTCAGCCAGAATTTTCAAGGGATTCTTCTTCTCACCCCACCTTTCAAGAAAATCATCTTCCAACTCTTGATAATTGGCAACGACTCTTAGACAAGAACTACTGAACCACTTCTTCACATCACCAAAAAATATTTGATCAAACAATCTGACTTTAACATCATCATTATCCACTTCCTCCAAATCTACAAAATCACTGACCTTATCAACATGATGATTAGTAGTAACCTCTCTTGTACCATCATATTGGGGAAGCATTTGAATTTTATTAAGAGCCCAGTCATGAAGCTGAACGGGCAAAAAGAAAGGGGCATATCTCGTTTCCATAACTACTACCTGAGTAGTTGGGTGACTAGAAGACGATGTGACAAAAACAACAGATGATGGAAAAAATTGATGGGGAGAAGTTGAAATAGATAGTGGAGGACCCCAAATGATGTAAAAACAGAACCAGAACCTGAATTGACTTGTGAAGGGACTATTGTTTGAGACAAGACTGTATTTTCAGCAGTTTCCTAAACTTTATTAAACAAAGTTTTTAGTTTACTAAACCGCTGAAGAATATTTTGAGTGAACTACTTTTCTGGAAGTGGGGTATAAGGACTAACAACAGATGAATCCACTAGAACTTCGGGAATACAGAATCAGGATCTGGTTTTGGAGAAAGGAAATTCAGAAGAAATTTTTGGTAAGGAGACAAATCTTCTAAGAGGGATATTACCTGCTTGACTTTCCACAACAATCCTCTCCTTCCTAAGTAGTCTTTCAGGATCACAAACTACCACAGGGTGATTTGGATTAGGGTTCTTCCTATTATACCTCCTAGAAGCTAGGTCTTCTCATATAAAGTTGCATGAAGCTAGTTTCACTAACAGCCAAAGAAACTATGAAAATTTCAGCCTATGGTGTAGCTCTAAAAATAAAACAAATCCCTGGGAAAATTAGACCTTTCGATCCCCAACAACAGTGCCACTATGTTAGCACCACATGATTTCATTTTAGGCTGAAGGAGAATGATCACAAAGGTAACAACAAACCACTTTTTTTTGATACACTGGTCTTCTTCAACCAGAGAGGGCTCCCTCACTTGTAAAACTCAGAGATACGAAACTTTGGAACACTAATTCTAAGAGAGACCATATCTGAAAAGGGAATTTGAAATATTCAATTGAAGTATGAATTTTCGAATAGGATGGAAATATGTGATCAATTTGACTTGCTACCTACTTTACTTATGCAAATAAAAGAAAATATCATCCACAAAGGCTTGTTAAGCATGAACTTTGGACATGAGAAATGAGTTGTAGTATAGAGGAGAAAACAAAAAACACAAATTATTTCCTTGCACATAAAAATATTGCTTATACATAAGAAATAAATTGAAAAACATTAACAACATGCACTAGTATGCAATATTCCATTTGCAACTGAAATACAGACACAATTGTTTTATAGCAGTTTAAACTAAATTCTAGCCCAACAGAAATCACTACACCCATAAAGCAAGAAATTATAGAGAAGAACTAATTGAATCACAGGTAAATAATAAAAAAAACTCCAAAGTTTCATAGCATAAGTATCCTTGTAGACAATAATTAGTGAACCCTCAAGTCATAAGCAATCCATTCATAAAAATTGATCACAATCACATAATTTCTGATAACTAGTTCACAATAACGTTGAACCAACAAAAACCTGTTTCATATGTATTTATGATGGGTATGAGATTTTGCGGGTTAATCAAAATCTATTTCCCTAAACAAATCGATTTTGAGGCCTGTGGGTTATGTCCCACTAAGCCTATTGGAAGCACCTTAGGCTTTAAGCCTTTAACCTTTAACCATGGACTTACTTTAGAATCAGAGCCACCATACTGCACTATCGGTAGCTTTAACTGTCGGGAGCCTACACATGCCTTTAGGCCTTAAACCTCGCGGCCATACATTAATCACATTACACAGGAATAATGGTGAAAACTCACTTTGGCCCACATAACCTGACTTCAAATTATATAAGCCGCAACTAGAATTGTCAGTGGGTCCACTCTCGTCGTTTTCCTACGTACCATGCCAACCTCCGATCTCCGATAGAAATTGCTCCGATCACTTATTGCCGATATTACAATATTCGCCCTTCGCATTATCAGTGTCCCATTGCCATCCGCCTTCAACCTCTCCGACATGCGATCGTCGATCGCATATAAACCATCGATCGCTAATTGGCCTATCGGTGATATTTCTTATTAGGCTTCGGCGTATCCACCATCCCGATTCCTCTGGTCCTTTGACTCACTGATCTGCAATCAACCTTCTGAAGCCGATCAGGTTATAGACCACTCTTTAAAGGTTCAAGTTTGGATTCTCGGATCTGACTGTGTTTACGCTATTTCTTAGTGTAAACAGGAATTCGCTCGCATTTGATGGGTTTACGCCTTTCACAGGCTTCCTTCTTCCATACATCACCAACACACAACATAACATATACAATGTTCCATTGGGTCGCCATCGATCCTACAGTGTTCGATGGTCGATCAGCATGCGTTCATAATTAGCTTTAAACGACCAGCGCATATATACATAAGATAATTTGAAAGAGAACATATTACACAGGCATGCAGGAAATCCATAGAACACATATGTATTATATTATAAATAGCACAGTTATAGCTAAGGCATTTCAGCCTTAACACTGGTTCTTCCCCGACTACAACAGTCTAAGCACTGATTACACAATCTATTTATGTCACTCTGTGTTCCCTCTCTTCTCTCTTGAACACACAAAACACATATTTATAAATGGAAGCTTTGTTGGATTATTGGATCGGATCACTAAAAGGGTCCGATCATATCCTCTAACAAAAGCCCTTAAAGCACATTACATGCATCCACATGGTAGATTACAATAATAACAAGTCTTCGAGACTTATCCTATTCCATCCTTTAAATCTGTTCTAAAACAAATTCTTCTCCTTGTTTTGCTCCCTTGGTCCACATTCTCCTCTTCTCTCTACTTTGGGTTCCTCCCTTTGTCTAAGGGTTCTGGATGCTCCTGCATTAGACTCTCGAGGCACAAAAATTTTATGACCTCCTGGTCATATGCTTCTCCTTGTCCTTCGCGATTCTACCTACTACATTTCTTCAATGGAACTGCCTTCATGGTATTCTGTGAGCTACAACCCAACCTCTGTAGTAAATGTCTCCTTTTGCTACATGATATCTCACCAAGCCCTCCTCACTCAGTCTTTGGCATCCTTCAAGTTCTCTCCTCTAGAACCATATGAGTACTAAGTTGGTGCGGGCCTTTTAACACAAAAGCATGTGTTATCGCTCTGATAAAAGGAGATCAGAGTCGGAAAAGGGTGATGGAATATAAGTGTATGACCTGTGAGGGGAAGTTGATTAGCGATTGCGATAAAGGTAAGGCGTTGGAATATGTGCTAAAGTCGTATTAAGGAAAAACGGGTTGTTGCAGAGTAATTCCTTTGTAAATGGATTTAAGTGGGAATAGAGCCAATATGAGGGTTATACGCTAAATACGTATACCCAATGGAATTGGAAGAATATATATGCGGCCAAGGGTTATGAGGGCTATTCAGAAACTCCCGATAGAAAGATTTAAGAGGGAGCCTTTAATAAAGCAAGGATATGAAGGTTAAGCGATGATTTAAATCCCGATAGAGGTTTCAGGTGGGTGATTGAAGTTCCTATACCTCTGAGGAAAGCCAAAGACTAGGTTGGATCTTGAGGAAGAAGCCAGTAGAATGGCATGAGATGTAGAGAGGGCTGCAGCCAAATAGAGTGAAGTGGTTGAAGGGAAAACTGAAGGAAGTTGAGTTAGAAATTTAAGAATCCATTTGTGAACCAGAACAAGGAGAATTTCTAGGAGATAGTGAAGATGAAGACTTGAAGACTGAAACTTCAAGTAAGGCCGAAGGGTCACATGGTTTTAAATCTGACAATGTATGTTTGCATGTCAAGGACAATTGGTTGATATTGTCATGAAGAAGGAAAAATACTAGCAGAATCAAAATTCTATTCTGGAAGAAGATGAGGTAGATAGATCTCATATACAGTTGGTGGAAGATGTCAAGCAACTAAGTGAAGGGCTTGAGGAGATTGAAGAAGAGACCATCGAAGAATTTCTGAATCATATGAATGATTTAAAACATCAAGGAGATATGATGGCTTAACCATCAAGTGAGACCATAGGGTATTATATTTTTAAAACTAATAGTTTGTGTATGATGGCAGATATTGCAGGAGAAAAACAACCATTTGAAGATATGTTTAGAGGAGATAAATAACAAGGGACTGAAGGCAAACTTGAGGAAGAGACTATGCTAGATGAAAACATAGTAAAGGATCATCAATTCACTATGATGATAAGCACAATAAAGATAACCATGGAAACTGTTGAGACAGACAAATTGATCAAAACAACATCTGCAACTTGGATTTGGGCTAAAAGTAAAATTTCAAACTTTAGGCAAAGACGTGTTACATCCTCTTCCTTTTTGCTAGAGATCTTGCTCGTGGAAGCTTGGGCCTTTGAAGCTTGAGGTGTGGGGTCATTTTTCACAGTAGGTAGTGGTAGGGTAGGTTTTCCTTCATCCATAGCCTTAGATCTTAGCCATGGTACTATTCCAGGTAAAGGTGCTTTGGCTTCCTCCTTGTACTTCTTAACTAGTCCATATGCCTCATCTAAACTCTTTTTCATACTCCTGAACTTTGCATTCAATACCAGGTTCTTGACATAGAGGTTTTTACACTGTCTTCTTACAAGAAGGCACCATTTCACAAAATGATTACCTTGGTGGTCTGAGATGATGCCACCTGAACCCTGGTTTCTTGACTTTTCTTTTTGCCTTTCGAAAATTGCTTCTTACCTTGCTTACCAAGTTTACCTATAGACTTCTTGTTGGGCTTTTTATACATTTCTTCAACCAACATTGTCTCTTTCACTATGTGGGTGGCCTTCTTCTCATGTGTTTCATGTCGTTCTTGTTCTTCCTCACAAATTTTGATTGATGAAGATTTTTTCCGTGGTAGTAAACAAATTCTAGATAGAAAGTCTGACCTATAAATCTTCTTCTTATCAACTGCAAACTTGACCAAAATTTTAATGAGGAAAAAATGGAAAATACCGGACATATGGTTATCCTTTTGAAGCTGGGCTTTTGTTTCCACCCTTTCTAAGCTTTTGAATAAGAAGAAAGGTAGGTCCATGGGTTTTTTGTGTGTGAAGTGCCATAGAAGCCTCAAATGGCACTGGTACACCCTGTTGAATCTATGCTCACATGTGAAATACCTCTAGATCACTTTCAAAATCTCACTATAATGGTCCTAGAGGTAGATTATGGGGAAATTTGTAGCAAACTTATCACTTAACTCAAGCTTGACAAACTATTTAAAACCTAAAATATCAGGCTCATCACCTTTGAACCATTTTCACCTGCTGTGGGGAGACTTGTGGCATTCGCAATGAGTTCTTCTGTGACAATGATTTCCACATTCCCTAACTTAAATCTATTATAGTGGAAGTTCAGGGCAAAGAGACTAGCCAATATTGAATTATGACCCATTTTCTAAGCTTCTTGATAGAATGGACTGCAACCAACATTCTCGAAAGTGACTCTAATGGTTGGGGAGAATTTTATTAAGTTTAGGGTGTTGGGATCAATCCGTACAATATCCCCTCCTTTTCTACTAGTAGTGGGAGCCATTAAACCTACACCTGGTAAGTTCAACTTAACCTTAATGTGAAACTACATGTATAGGTCAGAGAGTCAGATACTTGACAACTGTGAAAGCATAAACTTCACTAATCAACAATATTAGATAGTGATGACAGAGCAAGTTTCTAATGTTCAAGACAAGCAGGAAAACACTCTATTTCACTTTACAAATTTCCCTCACCACTCAGTATTGCATGATGGCTCGTTTTCTAATTAACAAGACATGACTTGAAGCTATAAATTTGACTGTATGTGTGGCTTACAAGCAGTGTGTGCGTAGCGAATTTTTTTAAAAAGAATGCAACAATATATTTACTTTCTGCAATCTGAGTGTTGAAAAATAAATTCACAAAATAGGAAACTGACTCCTCCCTCCCACACTAGTGGAATTTCTCTGTGTTAATGCTGGTGGCTTCAGGACACACTGTGCAGTTGTTGCATAGCACTTTGCATATCGACAACGCACCACAATTTTTGAAATTCATATATAGTTTGCCTTTCAATGCATAATTGGTCTTCAACTCTCTTGCGCAATAAACAAATACATTTTCTTGTGATAAAAAACAATGAAAATGGCGGCCTCCTTGAGTGATTTGAAAATGATTCCTAATCTATGATGACATAATTAAACATGGTGTTTAATTAGCACTCGACCTGAAAGTAATCATATTTGAATTTGGGAGCGTGATCAGATCTGAGAAAACGATATGGGTATGATGCCCAAAGTTTGTGAATGGTATATGTGGACCAAAGTTTGTGTATTGTGTATGTGGGTGAGGTTCACTCATCATACGCAATAATGTAATAGAAGGGGATTTAGGCTTAGAATAGAATAAGAGATAACATGAATATTTTGGAATAGGGAATAGTTTGAAAGAATAAGGGGATATGGTGAATAGGATAAGTAGGGCTAAGGAAACAAATCAGGAATAAGGAATGGGAAATTTTTTGAGGAAAATAAATGATATTAGAAGAGGGAGGGAAATTGTGATATTTGTAACCATGCTTCTTTAGACATCATCCCTTTCCTATAAACACATGTCCATGTGAACCCTCTAAAAAACCCTTAGTTTGACATGAACCTGACTCAAAAATTATAATGACAGCTATCAAAAACTTTGAACACCCCTTCCCATTATCAATCACAACTTTGATGACCAAGTGATGAAAAAGTTCGTGATGACTTTCCACGCAGTGGTTGGTCGATCTCATAACAACAAAAATGTTTGTGAGTTTGACCTTTTCCATGACAACAAAATTCTTTTCGAGGACATTCAACTACTAATAAACTCACTGAATCTAAAAATATCCATTTAATATAAGTTTAGTCTTCTAATTTTGAAAAGGTTTAGATACTATGCATTCAATCTCTTTAATATTAGTGTATATGCTATGATCCAAAGCAATGGTAAGATATATACAATTAAATGTATATTTCATTTTTAAATCCAATAATACTTATTAGATTATGTAAATCATAACATAAACGATATTAATGAATCTATTTTTTAGTTTTTGTTGATAACATTCAATAGTTTTACTATGTTGGTTACCTTATATGTCCAAAAAGATCTCCTTAGCCATATCTAATATATAGAAATGCTATGGTATGTCCATGTGAAGCACATTTGATTTCAGGTTCCTGAGATTTTATTGTTAGTGTTCCATGAAGTTTAAGCACCAGACTCAAAATTTAATAAGTCATTTTCTTGTGATGGTCATTTTGTTTTTCTATTTATGATAAATATGTGAAAATTTTTAACATAATTATGTTATTGAAGGGTAATTTTTTTAATCAAACTTTTATTGGTGAAGGGTTAATTTATTATGAAAACATCAAGCTTGAAAGACAAATTTTTAAACATAAGGTTTCTTGATGGGAAGCATAAGAACCCAAAAAATCAATTTTTTTGTATGATGGATAAAAAGAAATCCAAATTCCAAGTTTAGTGGGTACTAACAACAACATTACATAATACACTTGCTAATTATTTAAAAAATATTTAATATAATTAATATTCTTATATATAATAATAATATATATTATTTTTAATATATTGAGATTATTTTTAATATTTAGATTTAATTTTAAACGAAATTGATTTTAAAATATATTAAAATACATTTAAAGAAAAAGGAAGGAAAGAAAAAGAAAAGAGGAGAGCTTAGAATCTTTGACGATATCTTCATACAAACGGCAACGGGCCCGTCAAACGTTGAACTTGCGAACTGCCCAGCGCCAGGCCGTTCCTATATAAGGAACATATTTTACTGGAAATTCTGATATTATCGTGTAAAGCCATGGGCTGTGCGATGGTTCCAGCTAGATGAAAAGGGGAGTAGGTTATTATCCATAGTCTTGCACACTGCTTTATCATTAATTATGAGGTGATGTAATGGATATTGTCTTTACTGACTTTTCCTGACGGCTAAATTTATTGCTCTGCCTGCTACATTACTGCTGTCATACCCACTATTTCCATCTCTATAAACCCATTAATACACTCTCTGAGCACATTGGTACATGGGAAGACTCTGACATCTATTTACCAGTCAATCCGTTCAATCCGTATACGTAATTTTCAGGCGAACACTTTTTGGTCAATCCGTATACCTAATTTTCAGGAGAACACTATTTACCAGTCAATCCGTATACGTAATTTTCAGGCGAACACTTTTTGGTTAATAGTTATGGAGTTGTTCATGATATGATCATCCATCTCGATCATCCATCTCGCTGTTTGGATTGATGGTCATTGAAACGCAGAGCCATGCCTAACATAGGTCCATCGATTCTTCTGATATTGATGGCCATGAAATGATAAGACGCGAGCTCGATTGATGATAAATACGGTATACGAAATGATGTATCAGGTGCAATCAGTATTGTATGCATTAATACCATTAATTTATATTCAAATTCAAATTCGAACGTTGAACTTTGAACTTGTAAACCCGCCCCGCCCAAATTCGAAATTTGAACTTGTAAAACAGTAGCGACAACAAACATGGGTCAGAGGCATTCAGGCCTTTCTGTAACCTTCAATGAACCTTCAAGGCACCCCCCGGTTTCCTTTTCTATAAGGGGGAGGAGGAGTGGGGAAAGGCTCTGTAGCTTTATCTTTTACAGAAATGGGCGTTGCACAGGTTGTGATTCCCCTTCTGGTTGTGTTTTTGGGATGTTCCTTTTGCCACTGCATCCAGTCTCACTGTCCTCAATATCCTCTCGACGTCGAAGGCTCTCAAGATGACTTCAATTGAGTCGATTTACAGCGGGTTTGCAATTTTTGTATTGTTTTTCTGTTTCAGTATTGGTTCTCTGTTATTGGGCAGGATCAATAACGGTGAATAAGGTTTGAGTAGTCAAACTTTATGCAGAGGAATTGGCTGGGGCTGGTTTTATATTTTTCAATCGCTACCATTGTATTCTTTTAGGCGGTTATTGTATTTTTAGTAGGCACATGTATATGGGATTTGAGCTTTGAATTTTTTTGCACATAAAAAATTATTTTTATAGCCATGAGATTTGAACTCTTCTAACACAACGTGTTATTTTTATAGCTATAGAGATTTGATCAGATTTGGACTTTAAACTTTTAGCCATAGAAATTTGAATCTTGAATCTCCTCTTACATATCATATCATTTTTATAGCCATAATCAATTAAACTTCCAAAAGACTACCATGAAACTGCTATTAATTCAAGTATTTTAAATAATTTTAATGGCGGATTTGTGGGTTTGAAGCGAATGAGAAGATTGCATGGAATCTTGCTCTAGCAAGGTAGGGATTTGATTACCTGGAATCTTGCTATGGCACTGCTGAGGTAGGGATTTGATTGTATTGTTTGAGAATATTGGAATGCTCGGCAGAGCTACAGAATGGGTTTTACAGACCGACCTTGTTTGGAGTAGTCTAACTAGGCGGAGGAATGTCCCGGTTTCCGGTGCCACCTAGAAAAACTTCCGGCTCTGGCAATTGGAAATTCCCTCCGCCACCCTTCCAGCCTTTCGCATTAACTCGGACTGTATCTGTCTGACAGATCCCCCCGTCTGGACGATTCAGGGTCATGTCGCACCGCCGTTTGTGCTGAAATTCAAACTGAGGCCTCGACCAAGTGCAGAGGCCCCATCGCGCGCCTTTAGAACTTGCAACCAGAGAGAGCACAGATACTGTGAATTCTGCATTTTTCACATCTCACAGAGATACACTAGGTTCTCAGTTTTTCCTGCATAGGTCACGTCGCTAAACCAAATTATTAAAGATCGCCAATTTTCCCCATTCTCACTCATCTAAGCAAAGATCACGATTTCCTAAGGAGTATAATCAAGGAAAAGTACACTACAAAGTAGAATTGGCATTATTCAGAAAGGCTTTGTTATAAGAGTTAATATCACTGTGAACGATAGGTGAATAAGGCTCAACCTTGTAATATACTTTTGGAATGGTAGTTGAATGTGGCTTACTTCAAAATTTTCAAGAACTTCAAAGTTTAGGGAAAGGCTAAAGCTAGAACTAAAGTAACTTCATTAAAAAAAAACTTCGCATAGATACAGTTCTAACTTCATTAAGACAAGTTTGGTAACTTAGAGAAGCTTTGGCTGCATTAAGACAAGTTTGGTAACTTTGTTCAATCCCGTCTATTGGGGGCAAGGGTTGAATGTTTTGTGCAACTTTTTAGACAAAGCACAACTTGCTCCAAGGCTGATTTTTACAGTCATATCCATACAGATAGTGATATTTCAAGAAAAATCAAACGAAATAGGACATTTATAGTTTCTGGTTAACTTCACATTTAAGTCTTTGCACTGGTGGCAGAGGACAACTAGACTCTGGCACAACTAGGTTCCTCTAGAAATAACTACTTGTATATGTAGTAGTGCCAAATAGAATAAAATGAAACAAGATGTATGGTGTATCGCTTTTTTAGACTTCATATAGCCATAGCCTGCCAGCCATAAGCTTCCCAATTCTCACTCATCTAAGAAAAGATCGCCATTTCCTGAGGAGTATAACCAAATTGACCCATTTGTAGTGACACTCATCGGTATTCGCCAACTAAGAAATGCTCGAATTGCTATTTTTGTTGCTCAGATTTCAATTTGAAAGATCTGGGTCGAATCATATTGCTCACAAACCTCATAACTCCCCATCTTCAAATCCTAATTTGAAAATGGCGAGACTGCAGATCTGCATTGTTAACATTAGACCTACGAGATGCAGAGCAAAAGCTTGCGAGAAAAAATGGATGTGCAAGGAAAGATAGTGAGGTTATCATGAAACATCTGGAAACCATTGTTGAAAGGGTAGCCATACTATCATGGCCTGCTTTAACAAAGTTTAGAATTGCATCTCACACTTTTTTTGTTTTTTTTAATGTATACTTCTAGATTCTCCTCAGAAAAATAATATTGACAACAGATCAAATTTTACCTTACCTTTATATGCATTCATGAGATTTATGGGGTTTTGTATGATGGAATGAGAAAACAATAGTCCAAAACTGATATCTGAATCAATATGGATAGACAGCCAAATTTGAGACTAGACCAGGATGTGGGTTTTGCAAGAAATTGAATTATAGAGTGTGGGAAGGGCACTGATAAAAAATATCCTATCATTGTAGTCTCCTAGGGACTGTTCTAGTTTTGTAGGGCATTCAAGGCCTTCCTATAGGCAACTAGCTCCTATTTGTTTGAGTCGTATAATTTTTTTGGACCTGATCAAAGTTGAAGAACAACACTTGAATCAGTGCTCAAATTTCTAAATTCTTCCAGAATATGCATGGAATTGGATTAAATGTAGGTGAATTATATGCATACTTGAAGTCCCAGCCAAGCCTACCACTAGATTGATAAGGATTACATATGTGTCATGTCACCTAAAGAAGTTCTGTTAAGTATGAGAAGTAGATTTTAAATAAATACTCAGTGGAACTCTCTTCAAAACAATCATTGAATACTTGTAATCTAAGAGCAGTCCAACAGTGGAGAAATTCATCATCTGTTACATGAATTCCTATTTCAGCAAGTATGAACCTCTTACAGCATGAGAAGAATTAGGAAGGGTATCTCTTCATTCTACAACAGGGCCTCATGGTCACATGTTGCTTAAAAGATAGAGTAAAGGTTTCTTGATCAGCAAATAAAGGTTCATCATTTCATATCGGTCTCAAAATTATGGAGTGTGGGAAGGGAACTGATAAAAAATATCGTATTATTGTAGTCTCCTAGGGACTGTTCTAGTTTTGTAAGGCATTCAAGGCCTTCCTATAGGCAACTAGCTCCTATTTGGATCTAGCAATATTGAGGTTTGTTTGAGTCATATAATTTATGTGGACTGAGTCAAAGTTGAAGAACAACACTTGAATTAGTGCTCAAATTGCCAAATTCTTCCAGAATATGCATGGAATATGATTAACTGTAGGTGGCTTATACGCATACTTGAAGTCCCAGCCAAGCCTACCACTAGATTGATAAAGATTACATATGTGTCATGTCACCTAAAGAAGATCTGTTGAGTATGAGAAGTAGACTTTAAATCAATACCCAGTGGAACTCTCTTCAAAACAATCATTGAATACTTGTAATGTAAGAGCAGTCCAACAATGGAGAAATTCATCATCTGTTACATGAATTCATATTTCAGCAAATATGACCCTCTTACATCAGGAGAAGAATTAGGAAGGGTATCTCTTCATCCTACAGCAGGGCCTCATGGTCACATGTTGCTTAAAAGACAGAGTAAAGGTTTCTTCATCAGCAAATAAAGGTTCATCATTTCATATCGGTCTCAAAATTGTAGAGTGTGGGAAGGGCACTGATAAAAATATCCTATCATTGTAGTCTCCTAGCGTTATGCACACCCTCTATATTCTATTTACAATCCCAATCAAATTCTACATATGATATTTTTAATTACAGTGGGAAGAGACAAAATTGTGAAGCTCTCCTCCTTACATGAATGCATGTAATAATGATTTAATGATGGTAGCATCTAATAAGCATCCATGTGAATCCAAACCATTATATACAAATATGCAAAGTTTTTCGAGTATATAGCAAAGGTGCATATAACCAATATAACACTAAGTGCAATCCAATCTGAACCAGAATACAACAACAAAGAGGCTTTGAATGGCCTCTAGAGTCCAAAAATAAAAATAGTATTAATTAATAAATATTAAATATAGTATATACTCTAGACTCTACAATCTAATCATAGGAGAGAATCATCTGAATTCTCATCATCTACATCTTCAACATGACTATATAGTAACTAACACCTCCTAACAGCAGGAAAAAAAATTTCATAACAGTCCAAGAAATTATGAAAATCAACCCTTGAATAACCTCCAAACTAGCCCAGGAAATTCTAAAATAAACCCTACAATTAGGTCCAAATGAGCCCAAGAAACTCAGCTCAAAAACTCTCCAAATCAGCCCAACAAATTCTTCAAAACAACCCTTCAAGAGTTCAAAAAACACTCCAAATCAACCCAAGGCTCAACTCAAAAATTCCAAATTCCTCAATGAATTGTATGAGTGAAATGGAGGGTGGGGACCTCTTTAAATAGCATTAGCAGGGACCTAGGGTTAGGTTTAGTGTAGTCAATCACCACTTGGAATCAATCATTGGCTTCTCTACTAGTCTCAATACCATCTAACCGACATCATTCTTTAGGATGAATTTGTAGTCCTCTGCCATGGTATCCTACCATACTCCCTCACCTGCTACCGCCTCAAAACTAAAAGGCTCTACATTAATAATGGAAGATACCATGCACCAGAAATAGGAAACTTCTTAGTAGGATGACTAATTTCTCATCTGGCAACTCCCAAGTCTTATTCCATTGAGGATCTTCTGGTAGCAGGCCTAGCAAAACATTCCTTCCTCCTAAAAGGAAGGCTATCTTGAAGACTCCTGTAACTCAAGGCTCTCGCACAAGAAAAGCCCGCTTCAATAGCCCTTTCTTTCTCAGCCACAATGGCTCACTAGTGTCTACAAGCCCCCTTGACATGAGTGCCATTCAGGGGTATCCCCATAAATTACATGACAAGTATGAAGAATGGTTTCCCATGTTCACTGGAAATGATGTAGCTACATCTAGACAATGCATATAAGTATACTGTCACAAGTCTCATTGTAATCATCATTCTTATCATGCTATCAATTCTTCATTATTCAATACATATTCATATATATTTGTAGAAATCTTCCATAAATTACAATAATAGGAATTTTGTACAGATTTCCTTGCTAGTTTGTGTCAAAATTTGGAGAGAAGAATAGTTTGAGGGACTACTGAGAAAAAAAGGTGATTCCATTCATTGGGTTGTGCAAGCTGACAGGGAAAAAGGGTCGTGGATTGGGACCATTGTAGTTGTAACTATTATCTATGAACCTAGGAATTGGATTGCGAGAAGAGAATTATAGCTAGCCACACTAAAAGTTCACTCTTGTGGATTCGTAGCATCAGGTTGGAGTTGGCTTTTGTTGCAAAGGGAATTGGTGGGAATTGGTGCAGTAGGGAGACTATGGTTTAGTGGAACATCCTTCTTCTATGGCCACATGGTGGACAATTTCCAGCTAGGTAAATCTTCATGAATGTCTCTGTGAATTGTAAAAGTTCACTCTTGTGGATTTGTAGCCTCAGTTTGAAGTTGGCTTCTGTTGCAAAGGGAATTGGTGCAGTAGGGAGACCATGGTTTAGTGGAACATCCTTCTTCTATGGCCACTTGGTGGACAATTTCCAGCTAGGTAAATCTTCATGAATGTATCTGCGAATTGTGATGAATTAATGTTGTTTATGTTATGGATTTTTATTTTCTGGTTTATTAAGTCTTGTTTGCATGTGTAAGGCCACATACATAATCTATGATGCCATTGTGACTTATTGATTAAATATTCCTTCATAAGTATATATTCTCATGTCTCCTTATGTTAACTAATTAGTAGCAGGACAGTGAGGAATGATATCAGAGAAACAATTTTGGAGTGAAATTGGTGGTTTCAAGAAGTACTCAATATCCTCAACAAAGCACAGAGTGTATTGGTTACATTACAGATAAATTTCTCTCATTTCTCTGTTTATCTCAATGAGTGGAATCTAGCCAATCAAATAGGGATCTTTACTCTATCTTCATGGATGCTCTAAAAAAGTCTCACCTAAAACATAACTTTATAAACTCAATTATTTGTTATTATTGTTTACTTACCTAAAATCATGTTTCTAATAATAGTTCTTAAATGTATAATTATTAGTTCTATCGCTTTGAATAGAGGGCGTGCTCCTCCATCTGCAATTTTTGATTCTATAATAATAGATAGATTTGTTTACAATCATATCTTCTCTTTAAGAATTAAATAACAATTATATTTCCTAGTTGCTCCATGGTCTTACAACCTGATTGCTTCATTACCTTTGAAACAAATTGCGTATCCTGAATCTCACGTTTGATGAAAACTGCTCTATCTTCCCTGTATGAAATACTCTATAAATTAAAATTTGACCAACATAACTATATTGAATCACTTTGAAGTCATTAAATGTTAGTATTTGCAATGTCTGGTTGCTCAGCATGGCCATTTTGGCAATTTAGAATTACTCTAGTTCATCCATTATCCATCTTTATGGTGGTCAATATCCATTTCATTTGCAGGTATCTATGAAAAAATTGCAAGTCTCTTTGCTAGTGCAGTCCAGGACATGCGAGTCGGAAATGGTTTGGAGGAAGGTGTTATTCAGGTGATCTAGGAGTTCCTTTTTTTCCTTCAATATCTATTCAGAAGGGATAACTTCGATTTCTAAATGCCATGATCCAACACAAACAAGCCTCATGAAACATGTTAATATTTAGTTTCTAATGAAAGATCCCATATTGATTTTACAATTGCACGTTCAGCTCTATTTGATTTTCAATTGTCAAACCATTGATCCCTATTCTGTTTACAGTGTACACCAATGCATGTGAAAAAGCATTAAATTTGGTTGATTTCTGAGTTGATTGCTACTTTCGTAGCTGCTGCCTATACATGAAGACATGGCTCTAGAAGAGCATCCTCATAAGTAAAGTTTATAAATTTTGTTAGAACCAATGTCATCTCTGGTCCTAAGCCATGCCAAATTCATGACAATGCAGAGATGTCTATGATTTCCCTGGGACTCATTATTCTGGGGAAGATGGATTCATTTGGATTCAGAATGAATCCAACATAAATACATTTTTGGGTACTCCAGAATATAAGAGGAATGATGAAAAAAGCTCATGTTGGAGATATAACATATTGTTAGCAAGAAATTCACTACAATGGATTTCATTGTATTCAATTTATTACAAAATGCTAAAATTGTTTCCTTCAAGACCGTGGAAACTGTCACAGTGTTGAATAATACTTCCCTTGTGCTTCGAGAGCATCATTTCATGTAATGATGCTTATACAAAAGCTAAATTAATCTATCACAACTTTATCACTTGCTGTACAACTGGAAGTTGGAAAACCATGGACTAGATAAAATACAAGCCTTCAACCATGACCATCACTTCCATGATGCATTTTACAACAAAAAAATATTTGTATAGATAAACATTATGAGCTTCGCAAAAGACCACATTTTGTGCTTGGATGAGAATTGAATGCCCGGAAAAAGACCACATTGTGTGATTGGCTGAGAATTTATGTCTTCCACTTTGAGGTTCAATGCATGGGCAATCCTAGTTGGAAGCAAAATTGTAGAACAACCTGAAAAAAAAAGAGCATCAACGTAAAATTTTGAAAATTAATCAACACCATCATTATCCTAGCAGACCATAAATTATATGTGACCAAGAACATCAACACGCATATATACACGAGCACACAAGATCAAAATAAACAGTTTCACTGAACACACAACTAAAAGATAACAACCAATGTTGATTTGGGCAATAGGACAGTTAACACTTTACCACAAACATAAAAGGACAAAACATCGTTCAGTGAAAATCAACAAATCATGAAGAGGGCATGTTCAAAATAACATAAGAATCTACTATGCTATCATATACTATTCCATGAAGGCAAAATCAATTGATGAAGTCATGAAAATCCAACGAGTTCAATTGGAAAACATTGTCTGTTATGAAAAATATGGAGATAATTATCCTGCAAATTGTCTCTTTGAGCCTTGCAATTTTCTTCATTCTTTGTAATGAGTTACCTACCATATGTCTGCATTGGAGATTCTATCTTAATAACAATTTTGTTTTTTCTAGAGTATTCCTCTTTGTATTTTGTTCACAATTTGAATTGGATCATGCCTCTGATGCTACGAATGCTTAAAAGTTGCATGAACGTTTATGAATTTATGTAAGTCTATCAAAATCTTGGTTTGTATTGATGAGTCATTCGGTTTTTGTATGTGCATCAATATGTATTATTTCATGCATATATATTCTAGTGAGCTGTGAGATTGATTCATGCTAGGCAAAAGCTGTTCGTTAACCGAAATTTAGAAACTGGTCCCCTCACATGCTTCAGGACAGTAAATCCTTTTTATTGATCCTGAAATTTCTTTGACACCTATTTATCTGTTGGCCATTCTTTGTTGAGATAGGAAATGCCCCTTTATTGAGTAAATAATTGAGCTAGTTTAGACATGCAAAGTCAGTTATATGAACTTCAGTACTAATTTGTGTTCAAAAGCAGGCTGTGCTTGAATGAATTTGGGATTATATTTTATATGCAACATTATCAAAGCTGGCTAGTTGGCACAAACTCAATCCCAACTTCATTGCAACCTTGAATTTATTCTTTTCTTCTAGAGAAAGCAGGATCAACATAATGTTTGGTGGGTGCCTTTTCTTGTTTCTTGTCTTGAGTTTCAATATCCATTGCAATGATGCAACCTGCTATATATTTTCTATGTGGTCTTGGTAAGGTAGGTTTTTTCTATTGATGTTGCAGGAACTATTGATCACTATTCCAATCTTGAGGAGTTGCTATGGGCATAAGAAATATATGCTCCAGTGATGATGGCAGACTCTACTGAATATGGGCACCGTCATCTATAGATAGATGCAGGATGCCTGCTCAGGCATTGTTTATGGCAGACAATCCACATGTTTATTTGTTCTTTTCTTGAACAGTTGCTGTAAAATGTAGTAAATATCTGTTAAAAGTGCAGTTGAGTGCCATAATAATAGGAATGGAAAGGTCTGTCATAAAAGTCTTAGGATAGGGAAGGAGGTCATATATTATGCCTAGTTGAACATTTTAATTGAGTTATGCACATCATGTTCTTGCTGAAGCAGGTTATTTCTGCTTGGACTAGACAAGTTTCGTAAAAGTGACTGGCGTAGCATCTCCAGAAATTGCATTATATCTAGGACTCCTACCCAGGTGGCTAGTCATGCTCAGAAATATTATAACCGTCTGAACTCTGCAAACAAAGACAGAAGATGGTCTAGTATTCATGATATCACTAGCATGAATGATGGAGACACATCAACACCATAGGGACCTATCACAGATACAACCTTTTTGCCATGGAAGCAAAAGGATAAGGATGACTTCACTTAAATTTGAAATGGAAAACCTACAAACTTCCTGAACTGTATTACAATACTTAGTTTTGTTGTTTCTAAAAGACAAAGAAAATTATCAAATGAAATTGACATTTCAGTGCACTGTGTACCAATCAGTCAATATTGAACATACATAACTTGTTCATGAAGTTTGAGGTTATTGACCTTAGGTTAATAGCTTCTTGATTTCTAAAATTGCACCAAATTTGAAGGAAAATCAAGGCCATTGCCTCCAATTCTATCAATCAATATCTCACACAGAGATATAATGAATTTAATCTCAAACACTCTTTTGTACAGAAGAATATCTTGAACTCTTTCACCTCTAAAACACATGGTCCTTAATGCCCACAATAAACAAGCTTGCCAGCATATACAGATTTGTTGACAGAGCAGTGTTGCTTCCCACATTACACCATAAGGGAACATAAAGAGCACACTTACATGTACAAGTTAGATTCAGTACCTCAGTCTTAAGTTTCGAGCAATTGCATTCTTTCTATTGATGCATTGTTGATTGAGAAATGGCATATGCAACTAGCACAACATTCATGGGAGTACCAGGAACTACTGATCCTGGAAAAAGTCCACTTGAAACATAAGGAACATGTCCAGGAAGAATCATGATGGGAGTACCAACAACAGAACTAGCAGGCCCAGCAATAGATTGACCCACAGGAGGTCCATATGCGATCTTCAATAATCTGGTTTAGTGATGTGACCTGTGCAGGAAAAATGCAGAACCTGGTGTATCTCTGTGAGATGTGAAAATTGCATAATTCGCAGTATTTATGAGCTTTGTCTAGTTGCATGTTCTGAAGGCATGCGATGGGGCCTCCGCACATGGTTCAGTCCTAAGTTTGAATTTCACCAAATAGATGCAGACACCCGCGGTGCGATGTGACCCTGAATCGTCCGGATAGGAGGATCTGTCAGACAGATACAGTTGGAGTTAATGCAGAAGGGTGGAAGGGTGGTAGAGGAATGTGGAGTTGGCAAAAGTGGTGGAGGGTGGCAGAGGGAATTCCCGATTGCCGGAGTCGGAAGTTTTTCCGAGCGGGACCGGAAATTGGGCCATTCCTCCACCTAGTTAGACTAATCCACCTTGTTTTAGTATCTGCCCTATGATTTTTGCATGCATTTTACTGTATGGATTGCAAAGCCATTTCTACTCACTTGAAGGCTCGGTGCATTTAAGAAAGTATAGTTTTCAATGTATTTTTTGGGGTTAATTTAATTGAGAGTTACCAATGCCCCACTTCTATTTTTTGGTGAAGGGTTTGGATTACGAAATTTAGAAACAGATGGATCTCAGTTACTTTTTTTTGTAAAGATAAATTGATTATGCCTTATTGGCTCTTGGTACCCAATTGTGTGAACATCTGGTAATTTTCGTTTAAATAAATTGGTACATTTAAATAATTGTTTTTTATTGGATTTTTGAATAATTATTACGGAAATTTGGTATAATTATCGATCAAAGTGTAATTTTTTATACGAATCGCTGATCGTCTAACTATTTTTCACATTTTGGAAATTTTTGGCATATTTTCTAAGCCATTGTATTTGAAATCTAGAAAATATTTTTTAATTACAAGTTTGAGTCATAATTTTTGTGATACAGGTGTTCTTAAAAAAAATATTAAATCTATTTATGTAATGAAAGGTATATTTTAAATGATAAAAAATCACAATCCACTCATAATTATAAATAAAATATAAATTTAAATTAGGCAAAATAATTTATTATATAATTTTAATAATTACATTTACCATTTTTTAATTTAAAAATAATATATATATATATATATATTTTCATAAATATTTGCTATTAAAAAATATCTCAATTTACATTATATTTTTTTATTGAAGTTTCTGTGATTCATAATGAATTAAGTAAAGTGTTTTGGTAGAAATTACATATGAGAAATTTTTGACACATTTCGAACTAATAAGTGTGGTTTATCAATGATGAACCACCACACTTGTTAGTTGGAAACGCGTTAGCCAAAAATTTCTACTATGTGATTTGTACCGAAAAACAGTACTTAATTTATTACATTACATTTTTAAACAAAACAGTTAAATCTTTATGAACTAGATTGCAAAATCCTATCTATATCATCTTTAATTCCATTAAATTTCTTTTACAAAATAAATATGCAACTATGTCTCACCTGAAACAATCTTGTAAAATAGCACTCCCTAATAATTGTGTGCTAACAAATGAACATGTTTTGTTATTTCAGTGTATACTAACACAATATACTTTACCTTGATTATGTATTTTTACTTTGATGATGTATTTTTTTCTTGAAATAAGATAAGTATTGTCTTTGAAATCAAGATAACGATATACTTTACCTTGATTATGTATTTTGTTCATGATAAGTATGGTTCTTGAAATAAAAATAAGTAGGACAAAATGAAGGGTATTCCAAAAAAAATTCCTCCATGTGAAACTCTCATAAATTGCTAAATTGTTATTATTATATTTGAAATCCAATGATCAATTGGTATCGAGTATTTATAATGAGAATTTATATGGAATTTCTTAAAAGATTCAGTATTCTCTTACTCTAGGGGTTAATGAAAAGAACACAATTATTTATTTCTTTATTTTCAAACCCACTTTTCATGAGAAATTTGTTGGGTTGTGTTATATTCTTTCCACATAGTTAACAGGGGGTTTGAGGGGTACCCGTAACCCCACTTTATGGGGTCCGGTGCAGTGCCCAATAAAATTTTGATTTTGGACCCTATGTTAGGTTGGGCGGACCCACCTATGGTTTTGTGCATGATTTTCACACATGTTTCTTGGACGCGATGATTTTCGGTCCATGGTTTTGGACGCGATGGTTTTCGGTCCATGGTATTGGATGCTTCAGCATGTATAAATATGTATTGTAACATTGAAATGAA
>APFE030027398.1:123610-148173 GCA_000404065.3 Pinus taeda | reverse complement strand
AATTAGGGTATTCAATATGAGGCATTTTGCAAGGTGCTCACCACAAATACTCTTTTGGCAAATTTCATAGACTAGATTTACAAATAGAAAATTTCAAAGGCTAGATTTACAACTAATCCCTTCTTTATGTGGATAAAGAAATGCAAATAAGTATCTTTAACAAAGTTTATATGTAATTTCGAGAGATGAGTAATGGATAAGAACTCATAATTTTGAACTTCAATATTAACTAAACTTGAAATATTTGTTTTCGAGCATGTTTTAGATTTTATGAAGGATAAGTGTTTATGAGTATATGATGATCATAGGAATGTTTTAAATTTTATGAAAGTTTAATGATTGTCAGTATGAAACTTATGTTTAATAGAAAATTATTAAAAATATGTATTATGATTTGTTTTTAAAATAATAGTGTAAAATTATTTTACCTCTATTTTTCTCTTAACAAGGTAAAGAAAAGCAAAAGAAATACAAATCTTTCTTTATGTGAAAGATCAATTTTAACATTTTATGTGAAGGAAATTATCAAAGAATTAAAGATGTGTAAGTGGATATATATTTAAAATCTCAAGGAAATTATATATATAAGGGGTTTTATAAAATACGATAGTTGTCAACATCACAACAAATTTTAGAAAATTATTATTATTTTTTGTCAAACATAAGAGGTTTTATAAAATATGATAGTTGTCAGCATCACAACAAATTTTAGAAAATCATTATCATTTTTTGTCAAACATTAGATATTGGAATACATTAAGTTTAAATTAAAATGAATCTTGAAGAAGTGAGTCTTTTACACTTTGTATATTCACTCACTAGGAAAGATACATAAAATTCATATCTAGAGCATCGTTTGATCTAAATTATTAACAAAAAACAAAATGGAGTCTCTAATTGGGGAGAAAGGAAGAATTTCAAAAACTTCATATTGTTATGCCTTTGTGCTATTTAGAATTAAGGTGATTCTCACAAAAAAGCTGTGATTATTTCTCTAGTTCCATGCTAAATTAATAACTGTATAAGCCTTGAATTCACTAAATAATTGGTGATTCCCAAGTCAAATATAATTGAAAAAATAGATCACTAGGACACAAAACAATATGAGAAAATTGATTTGCAATTAAACATTAGGCATTATACATTTTTATCTCAAATTTCTATTAGATCCCTACAATCAATCAGGGAGACATTATTTTGGGTTCACCCTCAATGGAATTACTAGAGTCCATCTTAATATGAAGAAGTTTTATAGATTTTTCTACGAAAAGAAAAATAAAATAAAACTACAACACATTACCATGAGGGCTTCACTGAATGAGCCTCTGACATATCACATGCGTTCGTGGCATACTATGCAATACCCTTAAGTTGACTACATATTGGAAAATACCTCTAAAATTCACATTATTTAACCCCCTACCAATACAAAACCAATACACCTTCCGAAACTTAAAAACCCTATTTTCACTAGATATTGTAGGTATCCATTTTTCATTAACATTTTTTATACCCCTTTATAATTTTTCATTAACTTTAAGCTCCCTTTTTTATACCTTCTAATATAAAAATCTTTTACCATTATATATCCCCCAATATATTATGTCAGTTTTTCCTCAATATATATCCCCCAATATGAATGCATGTGGTATGGTATTTATCCCATAGTGAAGGCCCCATGGACATTAAATTAGAGCTAGTTTCAATAACACTAGAGGAAATAATAAATATCTCAAAAATAACTCTTCAAGAAAACAAAAAATTATGCAAAATATGCAAAAAGAAGTTGGAAAAACTATCACAGACAAAAATAAAGATATTTCTTACTTTAGGGACCACAGTGAAAAATTACTCATGCAAATTAATAATGAAAATAAGTTGTCGGTGTTAGTGTCAGTCTATGCAGCCTTCCTCCAGTGATCAAACATGTTCTTACAAATTGATTTTAAGGCGTCAAGGTCAAATTTTGTCATTTCAGTGAGTCTTCAAGCAAAATTTGGTCACTAGGCATTAGGTCTAGGGTTTGCTTTTACTCCTTCCAAATTTTTCCAAATGTTGGTCCATGTCAACATTCAGCTTAGTGAGCCATTATTCAGGGGGTTGTCATCATCATTTCAAGTTCCACTGGGTCATTTTACACCTTGTTCATGCTTCAGTTGTGCCTAGGTAAAGTTTGTTTCCCTCTCCTAGGGTTTTGAAGGCAATTTTTCTTGGATGGTCAAATCATCAGCAAAACTTGTATCCTGATGTTAAGACAGCTTCCCCTATCCTTAATGTACCTTATTAATCACTTCCCATCACTGAGATCCCCCAAATTCCTCATTTTTGCACAAACCCTAGTTTCTTGCTACAACTTGAGAATTTTCTAGGTTGGGCCTGTGTTTAGCCTTTTTGGACCCCTTACCCTCCCTCAATATTTTAAATTCCACATTCCTCTACTTCCTAACATCCCTCCATACTTCCAAAAATTTTCTCAAGAATTTAGAAGCCCCTTATCCCCTTCATTTCGCTTGATTTTGACAAATCCCCTGTTCTACACATCGGGGTAGGTTTTACTGAAATGATGGTTCTGAGCAATATAAGATTAATTTGGGAAAAATGAGAGAGGTTTTTGTCCAAAATAGGCCAAGGAAGAAAACCTCCTTCACTTTTACAGAGGTGTCATGGTTTTACAGAAATCTGAAAAATACAGTTGCCTCGGGAGAATTAATGCACCTCTGAGGTGACCTTCAGAAAATCAAGTTTGTTTCTAGCTGGGTTAGCCAAATGACTTTCTTGATGAGTCAAATGATAACTAGACACAAATATATTTCCAATGAGCTATGATGAGCTAAATTTGGAGTTGAGCAACACCTTCAAAAGTTGACTGCAACAACACTCTGCCTTGAGGAAGCCTCATTTGGCACATTTTGACTAGTCTTGGGAGATTTGACTTTTGTCAGGGAAAATTAAATCCAAATTGAAAAACTCTAGTTGGGTTGGAAATTAGACTCAAATTAATTTCCAAAGAGCTATCCTGCACCCAATGTGGACATCGGGAAGGCCTCCAAAAGTTTCCTGCAAAATGCGCTATGCACAGGGTTTGGTGGTGCGACGCATTGGGAAACTAGCACGACGCATAGGGAAGGCACAACGCATTGGGCTGCATTTCTCAGTGCAAAAATACACTGGCATGGTGCATATGGAAGGCATGGAATTTTGGGTTCTAGGCACGGCGCATAGAGCTGCCAACCCCAAAAACTTCAAAAAATTGCTCCAAATCACTCAAAATGTGTGGGTCTTCACTTGTACAAGTAAGATGGGCTTCCATCATTGATTTTCATCCAAGGTTAGTGCTTTTGGTTGTCTTATGGTGTTTTCATCATCAAACCCTACCAAAGAAAATAGTATTAGGGGTTTTTGTTAATTATTTAGCTACCAAGTTATCCCCTCACCTCAATCACTCCCTACTCTATTTTCCCTTGATTTCCCTATCCCTAAGTCACATCATTCCCTATCATTCCTATTTCCCCATTTCATTTGTAAAATCCCTAAACCCAAAATGATCAAGTGACTATCCCATTGTCTCCACATTTGACAAATCAGAAGTTTTAAAAGGGAAAATTTCACTTGGTTACTGTCCTTTGTTCCCGCTATCCTATTTCTCCCACAGTCTTTTCCCTTTGGCACACATTTGGAACATAGTTGGAAATTGGAGATAAAGACACCAAGTTCTCATTTCTCATTTTCAACAAACCAAACATACACTTGAAATACACCTTGCAGCACCATAGAGATGGACACTCACATATCATATGAACAAGATAGTGATTTCCACCACTAAAACTGCATGCACCCGGAGGACACTAAAACGTCGAAAAAGGGAGGATAGACTCCAAATCTTGGCAGAAGCATTTTTGGCTAAGAATGGTACTTGATGAGGGACGTTCAGTAAAAATTTCAATAAATTTGGAGAATTTTTTGCATTTTGAAAAATTTTTGCACTAAAAAATAGGGTTTTCCTCCCTATGCGCCGCGCCACATGGCGCTCGCTTTTGCTAGAGGGCCCCAAATCAAAAAAAGTTTGCATTTCTAGATTTGTCATAAAAATTTATGCTTTCTTGTTGATGGCCAAGAGATTTGGGTAGGTATTGAGCCCTCAAGAGGTCAAAAACACTCAAAAAATTACCTCACTGCCCCTATTTTGACACACATGAAGCAGTCTTGGGCGATTTGATTTTTGGAGGGTAAAATGGACACCAAATTGAAACATTCCACTTGGCGTGGAAAGTAGACAGATAGTTATTTCCAACGAGCTATCATGAGCTCAATTTGGACTGCAAGAAGAGTTTCAAATTCAGCTCCAAAATGGCGCAACGCATAGAGAATCAAGCGTGGCGCATAGAGGATTTTTGCCTATTTTTCATTGTACAGCTCAGAATTTCGCTCAATTTTGACTAGTTTTACTTTTTTATGTAATTATTGATCTACCATGATGTAATTTGGTGACCACGATGTAATATTGGCACATATTTACTTGTTCTAGAGGATTCATTCACTAAAAAGTGAAAATTAAATGAATGAATCAGTTTCCTAGCATATAGAGGCAAGTTGTTTGATTGCCTAGATTTTAGTTCCTTGTTTAGAATTGGTTCAAATAGCTCCTAGAATGATGAGCTCGACCCCTAGAGTCAAGGGAATGGGTTTGGCTTGTCTATATCATGTATTTTCTGAGTCATTTTCAGGGTTGGACATTTGGAATTCCTTGGCACATCATTGTACATTCTATCTAAGCATTTTTGGCAAAGGAAAGACCAGGGTTTTGCAGCACTTGTTGGGATCCATGTGGATCTATGTTTTGAGGATGTTTTTTTCTATGTAATTGTAAGTTCACTGATGTTCATGTGTATCATTTTCCCTTCTCTTTTCTTCTAAAATTAAACAAATGAGTGATTAAGGTAGAATCCATTGGACTGTTGTGCTCTGCCTTGAAAATTTGTTTAATTTTACATGTTTTCATCTGTTTGAGGAGGATTCTTGAGACTCTCTTGCCCTCCTTAGCTCCTCACCAGTTTGATCTATCCATCCATTCAATATAAAGCATCAAAACGATTGCCTTCCTTGCCCCAATCAGAACTTTGCAAAAACTAGGCCTCATCCCTGGACCCAAATTTCCCTTTCCCTTTTCCAACACAAAAATCCCCGAAAAAACTCAAATTAAATCCTTGCACTTCATACCTACCCTAAAATTAGTTTTTAAATCAGTCATCTCAAGCCCCATCGATTATCCTTTGCTGAGATTGACCCGGAGAGAGCCCTCTCCTGTCCTCGTAGGGCTAGCTACGAGGCTGAGCGTGGTTTGATGTTGACCTAGAAGCTTACCTTTTTAGCCTGAGGTAAATCTAGGCTCTACCATAGTGGCGACTCCGCCGGGGAAGAAAGTTTATTTTCATTGTTTGGCTTTGTAGACTACAGACGGAGCCTGAGGTTAGCCAGGTAGCCTTCGAAATACTTTTGCTTTGCATTAGCGAAAGTAGATAAAAGCTACTTTAGTCAATCTCCAGTCTAGTCTTATATGCTGAACATCTGACTTGCAAATTGCCCCAGTACATGTATCAAGTTAGATATGATTGTTGATGGTGGACAACGATCAGACACTAGAAAGGCTGAAATCATTCACTTGGCAATTCCAAATCAGTTTCGAGATCAGATCCAAAGGCTCCACTAGAGGATGAACCTGGCCAGCAAAACCATGAAAGAACAATATGGAAAGATCAGGTATTCAAGTTGGAATTTTGTTCAAGACATTTTGTTCTTTGTAAATTATACTGTGTTTGAGAAAAGATCCTCAGTCTGCATTTGATTCCTTCCCTTTGAAGATTGTGAATACCAAATATTTGCATGCCTTTGAACTTGATCAAGACCCTTCTTCTGAATCTTGTGATGACCGTCTTTAAATTGATGAGCCTAATGAGACCAAGACTGATTCTACAGCTTCTGTACATACCCCATTACCTTGTAAAATTCCAGATCGATACAAGCCTCTGATTTTACCTCCTATATCTCATGCTTTCCCTAAAAATGATGATCTATATCTACTAAGATTTGACAGTGAACGCAGAATTATCACTGTTAAGAGACATGTACTGAATTTTGAGTCTTTCCTTGACCATTTTGAAGTTGATGAAGAAGATGTCAATATAAGGCTTTTTGCTCCTTCTTTGCAAGGCAAATTCAAGGGTTGGTTCAAAACCCTGCCTGATGCGAGCATCTCAAATTTCCAGTAGCTTGTCAAAGTTTTCCTCGATAGTTGGGTGGTCAGACATAACCCTTTCTTGATTATAGAAGAGTATAACCAACTGAAAAGATTGCCAAGGGAGACAGTACAACAATTTTCTGCTAGGTTTAACCAAGTTTATTATTCGATGCCTGTTAATATAAGACCTCCTCCTGGATCCACTCTCTTGCACTGCTCGAGTGCCTTTGATCCAGAAATAGAGTTTCAACTAAGATAAAGGAACCTTGCAACACTTAAAGAGATGAAGAACAATTCCGTAGATGTAGAGGCTCATTTGCTGATCTGAAGGGAAAAGTTGAAGGAAGAAAAGATGAAAAACATAAATCCAGAAAAGAATGTTGATAATAATCTTATTCAAAAGTCGACTTCATTGTCTTGTTTAACATATTTTTCATTACAAAGCTCACACCAATGTTTGCAGTCATATGAAGAGATTGATAAAGGAGACTTTTGTTCTGTTTGGAATTAGCAACAGAGTTTGGTTATTCACGAAATTCAGGATCTTTTTGGTAGCTTGCTACAATCACCACAGAAAGACAACACAGAGCTTGAGGAAAATTTTAATATCCAACTATGAAGATTACTTGGACCAGAGCAGTAATGTGTTAATGGAAATCAATAGCTATGCTTATGAAGATCCTTTTGCAGTATTCTTGAAGTCATCTAGCCAATTCATATTTTGCAAGTTTATCACCAGTCAACTTGATTCCGAGTTTCCATGGGAATTTCCTTTCGATTCTTGCCTTTTCTTGTGCATCAGAAAGCATTTGGGAAGAAATCAAATAACAGCCGAGATACTTACTTGGTTTCATTAGTTGTTTCATTTCACTTGATCAGGTGATGAATGGAACAACTAGAGTAGGTTGTATTGAATAAGCTCCCTTTTGAGCATCATTTCCAGTTTGTTGGTTGTGTTTAAGTATCAAGTCAGTTTTTAGTTGAGTAAGAGTCAATTTGTGTCATCGAGTTATCAGTTTTCAGTCATTCATTTTCGCTTGATTTTTTGACTCCATTGCCCAATGGACAAAGGCACTGCCTACTTTCCCAGAGTTCTGTCGTTCTTGGCACCTCCAAGGAGCTACCATCCCCGTTGAAGCCAATGTTAGTGTCATTTTTTGTAGCCTTCCTCCAGTCATCAAACATGCTCTTACAAAGTGATTTTAAGGTGTCAAGGTCAAATTTTGTCATTTCAGTGAGTCTTCAAGAAAAATTTGGTCACTAGGCATTAGGTCTAGGGTTTGCTTTTACTCCTTTCAAAGTTTTCCAACTGTAGGTACATGTCACCATTCAGCTGATTGTACCATTATTTAGAAGGTTTTCATCATCATGTCAAGTTCCGCTCAGTCATTTTACACTTTGTTCATGCTTCAGTTGTGCCTAGGTAAAGTTCGTTTCCTCTCCTAGGGTGTTGAAGGCAATTTCTCTTGGATGGTCAAATCATCAACAAAAATTGTATCCTGATGTTCATACACCTTCCCTTATTGTTAATTTACCTTATTAATCACTTCCCATCACTGAGATCCCCCAAATTCCTCATTTCTGCACAAACCCTAGCTTCTTGCTACAACTTGACAATTTTCTAGGTTGGGCCTGTGTTTAGCCTTTTTGGACCCCTTCCCCTCCCTCAATATTTGAAATTCAACTTTCCTCTACTTCCTAACATCCATCCCTACTTCCAAAAATTTTCTTAAGGATTTAGAAGCCCCTTATCCCCTTCATTTCACTTCATTTTTACAAATCCCCTGTTCCACACATCGGGGTAGGTTTTACTCAAATGATGTTTATGAGCAATAAAAGATGAATTTCGGAAACCTGAGAGATGTTTTTGTCCAAAACAGGACAAGGAAGAAAAACCTATTTTAAAATTTACACAGGTGTCATGGTTTTAGAGAAATGTGAAAAATATAGTTGCCTCATGAGAATTCACGCACCTCTGACGTGACCTTGGGAAAATAAATTTTTCTCCTAGCTTGGTTGGCCAAATGACTTGCTTGATTCATCAAATGAGAACTAGACACAAATATATTTCCAGTGAGCTATCATGAGCTCAATTTGGAGTTGAGGAACACCTTCAAACGTTGATTGCAACAACACTCTGCCTTGAGGCAACCTCACTTGGCACATTTTGACCAGTCTTGGGAGATTTGATTTTAGACAGGGAAAATGAACTCCAAATTGAAAAATTCTAGTTGAGTTGGAAATTAGACTCAATGGAATTTCCAACGAGCTATCTCACGTACGATTTGGACACATGAACACCTCCAAAAGTCTCCTGCAAAAAGCGCTACGCATAGGATTTGGTGGTGCAGCGCATTGGGCAACTAGCGCGGCGCATAGGGAAGGCGCAACGCATTGGGCTGCATTTCTCAGTGAAAAAATACACTGGCATGGCACATAGAGAAGGCATGGAATGTTGGGTTTGATGTGCGGGGCATAGAGCTACCAACCCCAAAAACTTCAAAAACTTGCTCCAAATCGCTCAAAATGCGTGGGTCTTCACTTGTACAAGTAAGATGGGCTTCCATCATTGCTTTTCATCCAAGGTTAGTTATTGTGGTTGTCTTATGGTGTTTTTATCATCAAGCCCTACCAAAGAAATTAGTATTAGGGTTTTGTGTTAATTATTTGGTTGCCAAGTTATCCCCTCACCTCAATCACTCCCTACTCCATTTTCCCTTGATTTCCCTATCCCTAAGTCACATAATTCCCTATCATTCCTATTTCCCCATCTCATTTTTAAAATCCCTAAACCCAAAACAATCAAGTGACTGTCCCATTGTCTCCACATTTGAAAAATCAGATGTTTTAAAAGGGAAAATTTGACATGGTTACAGTCCTTTGTTCCCACTGTCTTATTTCTCCCATAGTGTTTTCCCTTTGGCACACATTTGGCACATAGTTGGAAATTGGAAATAAAGACACGAAGTTCTCATTTCTCATTTTTAACAAACCAAACATACATTTGAAATACACCTTGTAGCAACATAGATATGGACACCAACATATCATATGAATAAGACAGTGATTTCCACCACTAAAACTGCATGCACCAGGAGGACACTAAAGCGCCGAAAAAGGGAGGATAGACTCTGAATATTGGTGGAAGCCATTTTGGATAAGCATGGTACTTGATGAGGGACCTTCAGTTCAAATTTCAAGAAATTTGGAGAAATTTTTGCATTTTGAAATTTTTTTGCACTAAAAAAGAGGGTTTTCCTCCCTATGCACCGCACCACGTGGCGCTCGCTTTTGCTAGAGGGCCCCAAATCAAAAAAAGTTTGCATTTGCCGATTTTTCATCAAATGTTATGCTTGCTTGTCCATGGCCAAGAGATTTGGGTAGGTTTTGAGCCCTCAAGGGGTCAAAAACACTCAAAAAATGACCTCACTGCCCCTATTTTGACACACAGGAAGTAGTCTTGGGAGATTTGATGTTTGGAGGGTAAATGGACACCAAATTGAAGTATTCCACTTGGGTTGGAAAGTAGATAGACAGGGCTTTCCAACAAGCTATCATGAGCTCAATTGGAACTGTAGGAAGGGCTTAACATTCAGCTCCAAAGTGGCGCGACGCATAGAGAATCAGACATGGTGCATAAACGATTTTTTCCTACTTTTCACTGTACAGCTCATAATTTCGCCCAGTTTTGACTAGTTTTACTTTTTTATGTAACTATTGATCTACCATGATGTAATTTGGTGACCATGATGTAATATTGGCACATTTTTACTTGTTCTAGAGGATTCATTCACTAAAAAGTGAAAATTAAATGAATGAATTAGTTTCCTAGCATATAGAGGCAAGTTGTTTGATTGCCTAGATTTCAGTTCCTTGTTTAGAATTGGTTCAAAAAGCTCCTAGAATGATGAGCTCGACCCCTAGAGGAAAGAGAATGGGTTGGCTTGTCTATATCATGTATTTTCTGAGTCATTTTCAGGGTTGGACATTTGGGATTGCTTGGCACATCATTGTACATTCTATCTCTGCATTTTTGGAAAAGGAAAGACCAAGGTTTTGCAACACTTGTTGGGATCCATGTGGCTCTATGTTTCTATGATGTTTTTATCTATGTAATTTTTAGTTCACTGATGTTCATGTGTACCATTGTCCCTTCTCTTTTCTTCTAAAATTAAACAAATGAGTGATTAAGGTAGAATCCATTGGAGTGCTATGCTCTGCCTTGAAATTTGTTTAATTTTACATGTTTTGAATTTGTTTGAGGAGGATTCTTGAGACTCTCTTTCCCTCCTTAGCTCCTCGCCAGTTTGATCCATGCATCTATTCAATCTAAAGCATCAAAACGATCACCTTCTTTGCCCCAATCAGAACTCTACAAAAACTAGGCCTCATCCCCGAACCCAAATTTGCGTTTCCCTTTTCCAACACAAAACCCCACAAAAAAACTCAAATTAAATCCTTGCACTTCCTACCTAGCCTAAAATTAGTTGTTAAATCAGTCATCTCAAGCCCATTGATTATCCTTTGCTGAGATTGACCCGGAGAGAGCCCTCTCTTGTCCTCGTAGGGCTAGCTACGAGGCTGAGCATTGTTTGATGTGGACCTAGAAGCTTACCTTTTCAGCCTGAGGTAAATATAGGCTCTAACAGTTGGAAACAAAGGACAAAAATTCATCAAGAAGGTGTTGTAGTAGTTATAACAACGAGGCTATATTTTTTTTACAAGAGCCAAATTTAGGGTCACCTCATCCAAAAGTATAAGAAATTTATGTAACCTAGACCCTAATACCATTCTTCATACCCTTGAGCTATAATAAATGGGAAAGTGTTATCATAGGAAATTTGAAAAAATTAATGGCACATCGCAATCGTGCATTCCATCACATCTCAATCATGCATCACAAGTTTTTGTTGCAATTCATTTTGTATACCACCCCCTTCCATGCACTTTCCATAGTGGAATAATAACGTATATCACCCCCTTCCATTTCATTTTCACCATGTTATGTCATTTTAATCCTTCCTTTCCCATGCCATGTTGCAAGTAGGTATTGCACATGCTTCTCTTGCATCTGTTTTGTTAGTAAACCATAAGTGTTACCGTATTTTCATGTGATCATTCGTATGTCCAACCTTCACCTTCCACATATATACAAATATAAATCAATATTATTACAATCTCCAACACATAGCCATTTTTTATTTCCCCTTTTTAGCACATTGTGATTTCACATCACATCGTTGCATTACCATTTTGTGCAGCACACATCACGTTTCATATTGAAGTGTCACACCTCTTTGCATGTCGCATCACAATTTTGTTTATCAATCTAATTTTTAATATTGCGGTGCAGTGAAAACCCCTTACTCATCATGCCATGAAATTTTGCAATGTGATACACATTCACACCATAATCCATCCCTGCATCACATAACATATTGGTTTGTTAGTCTAGGGTGAAGTGTTTCTTTATGACACAATTGTTTCACTTTGCATGTGATATTATTTTGTGATGTATTTCATAGTTGAGTTGCCATACATCGACACTATGGCGCATTACTAAGTCATATCACATCACAATCTTGATTAGCGCAAAAACACATCTCTTAGCCTCAGACTATACTTCTTTCTTACATTGAACACCAAGTCTGAAATTCGGTGAAGTGCAGGCGAACTCTTGGGCCATAGCACAGAGCTGCAGCAAATGTAGAAAACATAGCTTTCTAGTTCATCTGTTCTAATGAATATCTTTGGTCTTCTAGGTTCAATTGATTTGTAGTTCTTCATTATATCATCATTTGAAGAGATGATTACTCCCAAGAGAGGACCTATAAAAGAACCTATTCAAGTAGATTTCGAAGAAAGTACCATCAAATTAGTGCCCACTTATGTTGATACAAAAGTGCTATATTGATAAATCCATTTCTCTACAATGGTATGAATTCTATAAACTGTTTACTAGGAGATAATATCCCAATGGGGAGGAGAATATCAATGTGTCTCAAAATGTCATAAAATTATGTTTATATAAAGTGGCTTCTCACCCAACAACGTTTCCATGTGGTGAGATTATAAAGTGGATAGGAAATTACATCGATATTAAATAGATGCCCATAATAGGTAGTCATGGAAATGAATTTTTTGCACTTACTTATCCTTGGATAGATGAATACTACAAGTTGCCAAAACACCCAATCACATTCTTAGTAGCTAGTTACAAAAAGTTTAACGTAAAGAACAAATATATCTAAAGGATTTGGTGGTAATACCCCAACAAGTTTACAAGTAGACAAAACATGATATGTAAAACAAATTCATTTAGAAGAGAATATCAAATGATCATGGTTATGTGTTGTAGACTAAATGGTGTGCCAACAACAAATTTCTTCGAGGAGAGCTTGGTTCCACTTGTGTATACATGCTCAGATGATGGGGCAAACTTCAATTAGGATGAGATTATTTCCACATCCATCTAATCCAATGTAATAAATGTTCAAAATATAGTATAAGGGAAGCAACCAAAATTCCACGTAGCTTCCTACCTACTTGACGACATATGTGTTAGTTGTGAGTTTGAGGTGATAGGGTGGGGATGGGCTTTCACTTTAGACATTTGACTTGTGCATATTTACTACAAGGAGTTATGGGATAGCTAGCATACAACCTCATATACAAATATGGTGGAGGGCTTCATTCATCACTGTTACATATCTAGGAATATTGGCTAATATTGCACGTGAGCTAATTTTCCATGTTTAAAAAAAAAAAAGATTCACCGATGTCCATTTTTTTAAAATATTATTTTGCCCAAATCTTATATTATAAAATTGGAATCTACCATAAAAATTGGAATTTTTTTATAGAGACTATATAAAATCATTACAAATTCAATTACTTTACAAAAATATCACCAAACATTTTATAGTTTATATATCAAGGACTAGTAAGATTTTCCAAAGTTTTTAAACATCAAGTTAAATTTCCATCCTTGAAATTCTCACTGTCCATATCCTATTTGATTATGATTCACCATGTTGTGAGATTATGCTAAGGAAGTATTAAATTAAGTTGATGATTTTTTCACTCCACCAGAGTCAATGCATATTAGAGTTTTTGGGTTATGGAAACCTCCACACCATCTCCCATTATTCATGATCAACAAGATAATTTTACAAGAAATTGGATTTCAAATGGCTATAGGTGTCAATGGTATGCTGACATGATTGAAAAAAGAACCATGGCCTACATATCCCTTTTAGGTAGGGATGTAGAATATAAAAACTATAAGGAAACACATGCATAAGCTACTAACCTAGATTTATTCAAGTTTGGAGACTAGACTTCCATAGATATGACCCAAGGGGAATGGTATTAACAAATTATTCCAAATGTAAATTTGAATGGTATTACTAGTCAAAAACCAAGAAAAACAAAGAACAAATAAAAAACTACTACAATGTTGTAGAATCCCTGAGAAACATGAATGGATCCAATCCTACAACACGAGAATATTCTAAATTAAAGGATGTGGAGGATAAGAAAGATACATAAAAATGGTAGAAAAAGGAATTTGTTAAGAAAGAAAAGGAAAAACGTTAAAGTAAGATCTAAATTAAATAAATAAAGAGATAAAAAAAGAGGAGGAGTAGGCAAAACAAAAGGTAAGGGAAAAAAGAGAAAGATTACAAAAGGAGGAAGAAGAAAAGAAACAAAAGCAATAAGAGTGTTTTGAAAGTGAAATACTGGAGAAACAAGCCCAAAATGAGGCAAGGATAAAAGAACAAAAAGAATAATGGCTCAAAACACAAGAACTGTTGGTTTACCTAGAATGAATATTGATCTGACAACCTCAAATGACACACGATTAATAGGAGGCCATTTGTTGATTAGGGAGATGGAAATCACTATAAGTGATGATAATCAGGTTATGAACTTGGTAATTTTATTCTTTGACATGAACACCAATTAGATTTTCGACGAAAGGAGAAGTATTTAGCTTGAGAGGTAACAAAATCCATCTCAATAACCATGGAGAGAAACATAGTGTCTAACACTCTAGACAATTCCTTGGCCATAGTCTTAGCTAGGACAACCTTTTCCTCAACAACAAAAAGAAATATTGAATATTTAATGGAAAAGGTAAAATAACAAGATAAGACCTTGAATAAAGAACATCATGAAATCAAAATGTTATGGAAAGAAAATCAAGCTTTATCTACCTCAATCTCTTACAACAAATATTGTAAGAGCACAATGTTGGAGGTGAATAAATCATTAGAAGACATTGTGAAGAAACTATATGAGGAGCTTGGGAAACTCCAAAATATGGCTGTCATACTCATCTTGATTCAAAATGTGTGCAAATCAAGGAAATTTTATTAGCCATTTATATAATGCATGCATGGATTGAAAAAATCCCTAATTCACTAAAGGCATTGTCAAGAAAAGATGAACTAAGTCAGGAAAGACATTAAGCTAAACTCAGACTTGCCATCCTAGCTCAAGAAAAGCTTGAAAAGGATGTGATGAAAACTATGAATACTACCAACAATATCACATCATGATGAGAAAGCTAATAAAATATCACAAGTTAGTATCCATCACATCCTAAGGAGAGGTGAGGTTTGAGCAAGATATAGAACAAGGAATATACAAAATGATTCTCACACAACGATCAACACTCATCGAACATTATACAAAGCTGACCAAAGAGGCATTTGAAAAACACCTGGTGGAGCCCATTAAGCTACACACAATTCTCACTTCATTCTTTCATAGAACCTAAGCTGACCTAAAGATAATGGTGCCTAATACGTGTGACTACAAAGTCATCAATCAAGGTTTAATTTCAATATATATATATATATATATATATATATTATATATATATTGTAGTAGATTATAAGGCTTGACACACTGATATGACCCAAGGATTATAAGCCTTGTTAATTTCGGGGTTGATCTCATGTTAGGTTTTTATTTCATTCAAAAGATTATTTTGGAATTTTAATGAAACAAAATTTGAACATAAAGTAAATTAGAAATAAGACAGGAGGAAAGGTGAGAAGTCATGGAACGTGGACAATCACCTCATTTTATATAAATTTAAACCTCTAGTAACGAGATGGGGATCTTAGTTTTTGAGACTCTGCGTAATTTTTTTTTTTATAGGGAGAAGCTTGTAATAACCTTGAGGACTAGTTTCAACTTTATGCACTCCCACTATTGGTATTCTTGAAGATAGTTTGTGACATGGCATTGAAAGTTCATCTCTAATAATTAGAAGCTTGAAGAGGCATGACAATGATTTTCTATCATGTGTTATGTATTGCTATAAGACTTTTATTCATTTATGTTTGATAATATATGATTGTTGTATATTTGTGGTTGGTTTATGAACTATTTCGTTAGTTGTAAGCTCTTAATATTCCAAGAACTTCTTGTTGATTTTTCTATTTGTTTATGATGGTTGTTGATTGTAAATTGTTTCAAAATTAATATTTAGTATATTTTAGCTATCATGTGTCTTAATAAGAGGTTTCCATCACTCCTTCTTCAAAATTCACACTTATTATAAATTTGTTGTAGAATTATTTGTACAAATTCATTTAAATTATAATCATTAAAGTTTATTTTTATTACATTACAACAAGAAAATTAGTTTGTGTTTCCCTTTCATATCTCAGCTATCCAAAATTGAACATTCACAAAAGCATAAGATGGCAGGCAGGCCAGGAAACCTTAGGAGACTCATCCCAAATGATGTGAAGAATAATTGGGACCTCATATTGGAGATATCCCCTTAAGACTGTAAGAACTACATTTATCCCTACCAACATCACAATAAATATGATCATTGTTTCAGAAAATCACTATAATTTTTTGTGAAATATCAGATGCCAATTGAATAAGACCCTTCTATGAAACTATCAGACCATTGTATTGTGATATTGGAATAAATTAAGTTTAAATTAAAAGGAATATTGGAGAAGAAAGTATTTCATACTTTTTATATTCATTCATTACGAAAGAATACATAAACTTCATATCTAGAGCACCATTTGATGTAAATTATTGACATAAAATGAATTCGAGTCTATAAGGAAGATTTTCAAAAACTTCATATTGCTATGCTTCAATGCTATTTATAATTAAGGTGACTCTTGCAAGAAAATATATGATTATTTCTATGGATCTGGATAAAAATAATAATTATATAAGCCCCATATTCGCTAAACAATTGGTAGTTCCAGAATCAAATATAATTGAAAAATTAGATCACTAGGAAAAAAAATAGTATAAAATAATTTATTTACAATTAAACATTGGGGATATAAATTTATATTGCAAATCACTGTTAGATCCCTATGAAGTGATCAAGGTGACCTTATTCTTTGTTCACCTTGGATGGAATTACTAAATTCCTTCATCTTAAATATGAAGAAGAATTTTTTGACATTTTTCTACAAAAAGACAAAAATAACACCACATGACAATTGTTTTTTGTAAGTTTGGCATTGGTGAGCCTACATCATAGACATGTGCAAGAATAACACCCAAATAGGGTGGGGAATTGAACCAATGATTTAACATCTAGGAGTGCTTTAATCATGCACTCTATCATCATCTATCTAAGCCCCCATGGACAATACTACATGACATTACATTAGAGCTAGATTTAGTAACAATAGAAGACACAAAAAAATATCTCGAAAGTAATTCTTTAAGAAATGAAAGATCAATGCAAAATGTGCAAAAATAGGTTGAAAAAATTATCATGGAGAAAAATAAAGAAATTTTTTGCTTCAAGGATCACAACGAAAAATTACTTATGAAAATTAAGTTTCTGGAAAACAAAGGACAACAATTTATCAAGAAGGAAGTATCAAAATATTCAGATGTGGAAATTCAAGTTGAAGAAAAGGGAACAAATATAGATGTTATTAATTTCATATCTCAATTAAATTTGAATCCAATTGTTGTCAATTCATACTTGGATGTTTTAGTTCAAACTACATAAATTCTAAGAGTAGATCTAGTAATCAAACTAGGAACATAAATATACAAAGAATATCATACACCAAAAAAGTAAGGAAAATTCCACAAGTACAATAAAATAAAATCAGGACACAAGAAATCCTTATTTACACCCAAAAAAAAGAGAAAATATCTCAACCATTCAACAAATCCGTAACACTCAAGACAAAGACAATTGAGTTACATTTCTAAGAATAGCAATGTCAACACAATTAAGTGTTATGATGACAATCCATCTTTGGAAGCCTATAAGTGCAATGTATCACAAAAGATTGATTTGGGATGGTTATACCATTTCATAGTATGAAAATTATGTACCATGATTAGAATTTCATATTATCTTGTATCATCAAAGATGAAATCTCTAAGAATTCGAAAATATGCAAATATGTTACAAGACAAAGAAAAAGATAACACACCTTTCCATCTGTAAGGTTTGAAGACAAAGCATTTCTCAAGGGGAAGGAAATGTTATGAACATGAATATGGAATAATTCAAATAACAAATAATATAAATAATATAAATAATAATAATTCATAACTATGAAAGGGCACGTCTCAAAAGATAAAACTCTTTATGAAAGGGCACTTCCATCTAATATTTATATGAGGTCCATAATTTTATTCAACCATATCACTTTTGTACTCAAAGCATTGATTTATAAATATTACTTATCCTATGATGGATATTCTCATATTTTAGATATTTTGAATATGTGTGATAATGAACTTTGTTCATAACAAACATATATGAAGGAGAGATATGTTAAACATGTTCCCCCATAGAAATAAAAGTATTGAACATGGAGGTGTTATACTTTATGAGTTCATTAGAGAAATTTTGAGGTTTAAAATGGACCTCTTAAGAAACGTTATAAAATAATAATGGAAATAATAAAATAAGATTAGATTACATCATCAAAATTTTAGAGGGAAAAATAAAAAAGCTATTTTTTCAACTTGTATTTTAGACTTATCTCCCTATGATTTTACTCAAATTTTGAGCAGGATCACTCATTGGATGCATAATTTAATTCTTCAACCAAGGAGTACCCATGTTGTATACTTTCGATGGACCCTGCTACACAGAAAATGAGAAATACATGAAAAATGTGATTGCAATCACAATTTTAACTTTTATTATAGTAGTGTCTATCAAAAGTATGAAATATGGGTACTCCATGGATGAGAAATTAATTTTTTCATCCAACGAGTGATCCCACTCAAAATTTGAGTAAAATCATAAGGAGATAAGTTGAAAATATAATTGTTTGTTTTTTTTTTGTTTTTTCCCTTTTTACTCCAAAAATGGTGAATCACCCTCGATGGTTGACATTATCATTGTGAATCCTATTGGTTCTTATAAAGTTGATTTTTGTCGTACATTTTTATTTTGAGGCCCATTTTTGACGTCAAAATTTTCTCTAATGATGGTTGTCTGAGTTGTTGATTGTTTTGCACTATTATTGATGAATTAACACTAAATTCTTATTGATTTTAAATGAAGTTATGTATATTTTCTAATATGGTTTAATCCATTTGCTAAAATTTATTTGACCTTTGTGTTATGAAACCAAATATATTCTCAATTAGTAATAAACACATAGGTGTTATCAGTAAATTATTTTAATCTTCAAAATAATTAAGAGATTTTATTTTTGTTGTCCATCATATATTAAACAAAATTAATTTGTAGAATTCAGATTTATTAATATAAATGAAAAATTGGGTATATATTATTTGTTTTTATTTAGCAATGGACATAATCAAATTTGATTTTACTTATAATAATAGTCACATAGTTCAAAAAATGGCTTTTTGGTTACTTCTCTCCTCTATGCCCTTTTACAATTCTAGCCCACAGTCCCTTGTCCCTATAGATCACTCCTTAAGAGGAAGTCTACCTCCACCCATGACACTACCTCCCCCACCTCCTCTCAACATTGCATCATTTGCAGCCCTAGATGCACGTTAGATAAAAATGGAAAAAAGATGTCAAATCCATATTTGTCAAATACTTGGAGTAGATAACCAAAGTTGCTTTCCATGTAGCTTAGTCTCAATTGATGGCTTTAATCCTTGTAGAGAAAGGCTTCATAGGATAATTTACTAGTATATAGCCTTCTCCCTATCCATTAGGAAATTAGGTTAATAAAAATTGGATACCTATAATTAAAGGTAAACTCTCTCTATCATTATGGAAGAGTTTATTTTGCATTTCTCTTTAAAGAGAAGGAAGATATATAGGCTTAATCTTTAGGAATGATACTTCATAGGGGCCCAAGGGCTCTATTTGAATAAATGAATCCCTAATTTTAGCCTTGAAAATGATATTTCTTTTGTTGTACCTGTATGGGTTAATCTCTTACATCTCCTTCTTCATTGTTTGAATGATGAAACTTTAAAAAACATTGTAAATACCTTAAGGAAATGCATTTATAAGGAAGAATTGAAAGATGGGATGCTTTATTGTGTAAGACTATGTGAAGAAGTGGACCTTGAATTTTTTTTATCAAAGACAATCCAACCCAGTCTTAACAATTGGAGCTATATTTAAGAGGTAGACTATGACTAACTCCCTTTCAAGTGTAAGATATGCCATGAATATGAAAACTTCACAAGAAATTTCTTGAAGGCCTCTTAGAAATAACCTGTCACATGCTCATGACAAAACCTCCTCCCACGTCCACCCAAGTTACTGTTCCATCCGGGGTAAACATGAGATGAGAGGCTACTATGATTAGATTCAATCTCCTAGGTGAACTTAAGGAAGTGTAATCGACAAAATATCACACATAACCATCCAACACCATCAAAAGAACCCTCGGGAGACAAGTCAACCACTCAGACAACCTGTTCTTTGGTCCCACTATTGTTCTTGACAATTTAAGGTTCAGTCGTTCTCATGCTATGGGCAAGGGAGCAACCAGAGACCTAAAGTCACTCTCATAGGCCTACATGCCAGCGAATGTGGATGAAACTTACCAATTATGTGCTTGTGACTCCGAAATTTGAGCCAACTTTTCAGGCCCAAGGCTCAGGCCATTGCCTAGAATGGAATGAAAGCTCATAATTAAGTAAAGTACAAGGAAACAATGATGCAAAAATAAATAGTTGATCAAGGCCTTAACCATACCCCTACTACCCATGATACGAATTTCATCAAACATATAATTGACATGTAACCTACAGGTGTAAACAACATAGTTAAGTGTAGGGATATCTTACTTATTAGCGAATCGCCATGAACCATTTTCTCCTCATGTCACTTCCTTTGCCAATTTCCCTAGCCATCAACAACGAAATGAACACCCATAGGATGTCTTTCCCAACATTCAGCTTGGAATAAGTGTCCCATTCATCTGTGGCCATTGTTTTTAACACTTATTACATGGAATTTTCACCAGGGTTGTTACATTCACTTTGTAGATTCATCTAGAACCAACCACTTTGTAGATGCATCCATCATAATTAGGTCGAAACAAACAAACTTTATAGTGGGACAACAAATCCTTGATGGCATAATTTTGGCTCATGAAATACCTCACTCTTTGAAATCTCGACGAAGGCCAGCGATTTTGATGAAATTAGACTTATCCAAAGCATATGATCACTTAAATTGGCAATTCCTCTTTCAGATGTTGGCAACCATTGTATTTTCTTAAGACTAGATATGATGGACTAGATCCATGGTAATAACCCCTTTCTTTTCTATTATTCTCAATAGATCTCCCTCAGGGAAATTCCACTCCATCCAAGGCTTGAGGTAAGGCACTTCCTTATCCCCATTTTTGTTTATTATGACAATAGAAGACTTGGTCCATTTTCTTCAAGAGGCAAAGTGATAGGGTCACATAAAAGGAAATAGATCCATGAAACTGAACTCTCGGTGACACACCAGCAATTTGTGAACAAAAATATGCTCTTTGGCAAATAACGCTTTTGGGTATGGAAGTTGTGTATATATAGAAGATGTGTATATACAGAGGTTGTGCCTATATAGAGACCGCATTTTTGTGCATATATGGAAATTGTGCATATACACAAGATATGCGCATATATTCTATATATCTGTCACTTTCTTATATGTGAATATCTTTTTTATATACACATCTTTTATGTATTTGCATCGTATATACGCAAATTCCATATACAAAAATTGTGCATATATGGAAATTGTGCATATACGAAAGATATACGCATATCTTCCGTATATCTGTAACTTTCTTATATATGCATATCTTCCGTATATGCACGTTGTTTATGTATTTGCATCGTATATGTGCAAATTCTATATACAAAAATTCTGCATATATGCAAATTGTGCATATGCGGAAGATATGCGCATCTCTTCTGTATATACATAAATTTCGTATATGCACAAATCCCATATATAGAAATTGTGCATATACAGAAATTGTGCATATACGCAATATATGCGCATATCTTTTGTATGTGTGCATCTTTTGTATATGTGCATCTACCGTATATGCGCAACTTCCGTATATGCACATATCTTCTGTATATGCGTAAATTTCTTATATGTGAATATCTTCCGTGTATGCACGTCTTTTATATATGTGCATCTACCGTATATGCGCAACTTCCGTATACAAAAATTGTGCATATATGGAAACTGTGCATATATGGAAAATATGTGCATATCTTCTGTATATGCGTAGCTTTCTTATATATGCATATCTTCCATATATGTACATTTTTTTATGTATGTGCATCTACCATACATGTGCAACTTCCATATTTGGAAATTTTTTATGTATGGAAATTGTGCATATACGGAAGATATGCGCATATCCTTTTTATATGCGAAAATTTTCTATATGCACATATCTTCTAGGTATATGCGCAAATTCCATATACAAAAATTGTACATATATGAAAATTGTGCATATACGGAAGATATGTGCATATCTTCTCTATATACATAACTTTCTTATATGTGCATGTATTTCATATATGCACGTATTTTATGTATGTGCATTTATCGTATATACGCAAATTTCATATACGGAAATTGTGCATATACGCAATATATGCACATACGTTTCGTATATGTCCATTTTTTGTATATGTGCATCTACCGTATATGCACAACTTCCGTTTATGTGCATATATTCCGTATATGCGTAAATTTTTTATATTTCCATATCTTCCGTATATGCACACCTTCTATATGTGCATCTACCGTATATGTGCAACTCCCATATACAAAAAATGTGCTTATACGAAAGATATTCACATATCTTCCGCATATGTGTAACTTTCTTATATGTGAATATCTTCCATATATGTGCGTCTTTTATCTATGTGCATCTACTGTACATGTGCAACTTCCTGTTGATGCCTCGAAAATCGCTGCAACAACACTAGGGGATAACCACCCAGTCCGGACCAAAAGCAGCTCCTTTCCTGTTTGGTGTGGTGGCTCCGACTGGTTTAACTAGGTCCAATTACCTTCTTCCTATCGCTATTGGTTTATGATGTATCTTTAACTACCAATAGATAGGGATATCAGACCATTGCTTCTTGCTGATCAGACAAGAGAATGATCCTTAAGCTGATTTGGGTTCAACCAAGCCACAACTAAAATTTTGCCTCTTTGAGAAGAGGACTTAAAAGAATGTAGAAATTACTCTAAACACAAGCTTATTCTATAATGCAAGCAAAAGAAACTAATCTAAATCTTATCTTAATTAGGCAGATATAGATCTAACCCAACTAAGAGCAAGATAATTAAAGTATTGGGATTTAAATATGTCTTGTTTATAATGAATATCAAATTAATGAAGTAGTTCAATTAACTTACATTATGGATACCAAAACACATCCTATTGAGACCTATCAACTGAAATAATAAACCAACAACATTCCTGGAAGTAGTTCACAAAAATGATATTGATTATCAAATCAATAAATCTAATAATTAAACAATAATATGTGGAAATAGTTCACAACACATTACCATTCAATAAATCAGTTTTATGAGGCAGATTTCTGAGTAAGAAGTTACTCAGAAATCAGAATTTAATCGATAAGACCACAGATACATAATAACAACATTGAGACAAATTACCCATATTGACAATAGTGCACAAACATGAATAAAATGAGACATTTCCATTACCATAAAAATAAAACTGATATTTGAAACAATAGTATTAGAAATACCAACTTATTGCATCCATTTCTCTAACCTCGGTCTCCAACAGTCCTTTACATTGCTTGAACTTCTGCTTTCAAAACTAGAGTCACAGTAGTGCAAACTCTGCCTCTCATACATAATTCAAGATACAAAGGAAAAATCCTCAATAATCCCCATATCTGAGATTTTCTCTCCTCCCTCCTACAACTCTAAATTCTTATTACAGTAGTGCTTTTTAGAAGTCTAAAATTGCAGAGGAGAGTCATCCTCTTATTATATTCTGTAATCTATTATTTCTACTATTTGTGAAGGAATTCTTGAGAGGAAAGTTTGTTGAAGAGAAATCTGCCAAATCCAATTTTATTTGCTCAAAATTCCAATCTTTAATTGTTGGAGCCTTCTCATTGATTGAGATCATTTTCTCCATAGTTCTTTTACTATTTTCCTGCAAAAAGAAATCAAAATGAATTAAGATGCAACAATAAAATCAAAATATCATTTCTAGCAATTAAAATAAATCCAATCAAATTAAATTAAATAAATAATTGAAAATAAAATGTAAGCTTTCTATTGATGCATGGTATGGTTTGATTTGCCAAGGATATTATTGACGAATGGATCTGCATTGAAAAGAGGCTTGGACAAATGAAAATGCAGAAAATAAAACTCAGAAAATTGATTTTGCCTTAGAAATTCGTAGCTTGATCTTCTACCTAATGTTTGACTAAATAAATGACCAAATTTGTTAGTGAAACCTCCTCTGAAATAATCTCCTTGATTTTATCTTTCCAATGAGCCATCCTGGGCTTCATTTGGGCAAGTATAACTGAATCTACGAGCCTCCAAAGTTGATGGATCAAATCTGGCATAAATCTTGAAAATTCTGTTGCTAGGCTAAAAATCAGAATTTTAATTAAAAATCTAACTCGAAATTAGAATTCTAATTTAATTATTAATTATGAACTAAACTAATCAATTAATAAACTATTAATTAACATCTAACTAACTAAAATATTAATTATTATAAACTAATTAATATAAATAATATTTACATTTTAATTTAATTAAAATAATTAAATTCTATATAATAATTAAATTAACTAATTTAAAATTTATTATTTAAATATT
>APFE030027398.1:111667-123590 GCA_000404065.3 Pinus taeda | reverse complement strand
AAACTACAACCACTTGGATATTATGGATTTTTAAGATTAGTAATTGATTTGGAAATTGGAGTAAATTTCTTAAATCCTAATACTTAATGATTTTGCTACATAATTAAAAATGAAAAAATGTTAGTAAAAACTCGCTACGGGTTAATATTTAAAATGAATGCGTTATTGAACTAATTTATTTACAAAATGCAATATTGTACATTTTATGCATTTTTAACCCAGACTAAATAAATGACGAGACTTCAAAGGAGTACCTTTTTCAAACTAGTGGTCCAAATGAGGCAAAGCAAGCGTCAATGGGAAGCTTATAAAAAATCGATTTTAACAAAACAATCAAAACAAGAATGCAAAGAAAATAAAAATTTAACAAAAGCGTATAATAATTGAATAAAAATCCTAAAAGGTGTTTAGCCAAAATTTTATAGAAAGGGTCCCCATTATTGATGTGTTCACTTCAAAAATGGGGGGGGGGGTTTGTTTTTACCACAACAATGGCGACACATCGGAGAAGAACCAATTATCTCTATTTGATATGAATGAGATTTTCCTAAAATTTAAGTAAAAATAATTAAAGAAGAGATAATTATGTTTGAAATGTTTGACTAGGTTCATTAATCTGAATAAAAGCCAGAATCATCTAACTGTAAATTTTCTTAAATTTTCTCATAAATTAAAATATTTTAAAACTCTATATGAGTCCTTAATTAGTTGTAGAGATAAAGTAGGGGTCACTTTACAGCTGAGCTTTTAAAATATACTCATTTGTCACAGGTAGAGACACTACTGCCAGCGAACGTCTATAGTCTCAACAGGGTTACCTTTTAATCATCAATGATTCAGAATCCCATCTCTTTGAAAATTATTGACCTAGAGATAAATCCATATATATGTTTATTTATTTATTTATTTTTCGTTATAAATCTTAAAAGCCATTGTCCTGGTTTGGTGGCCAGATAGTTGACAATGCCATTCACTGGTTATAATTGGACTGAACAAGTTGGCACGTGATGAGACCCCTTATCTTATAATTGTTGGCAATCATAAGCCATTACCCTGGTTTGTTTAGCAGTGTTGGTAATGTTAGCCTATTTTTCCCCTATGATAATGGTAAGCAGGCTCACTATGAGACCTCTTATATTTTAAGTTTAAATATATCTCTGGATTATATTCTAGAAAAATAAGACTCTTTGGAACACGAAGAATCATTGACTCCTTAAGAGTTAAGAATGACAATTTTAGAGTTAAAGCTGCTTTGCTGTAGAGTGTCTTTACTTGGTTAAAAATAACTTTTCTTGACTGGTAACAGAACTTCAAAATATCTTAATAAAATATTGAAATCTCAAAATGATTACAATTTTGATAAAAATGAATTCTTTCAGATCTCATGATACTTTTCCAACTTCTCTTGATTGTTAATCTCTTCCTTAAGTATGTCTACTTATATAATAAGAAAATCAAACTTCACTAAGAGATTTATGAAAAAGCTAATAGGTGACTATTAACAATTTTTCTCCATGTATGCTGACCATTGCTAGGTAACAAGTAGGCCTTCTATATAAATCATGACAAATTTAACAAAATCAAAACTGAAAATCAAAGGAAAATAATTATTATGCTAAAATGAGAAAAGAAATCAGCAAACACAAATAAAAACGAAGAAATCTTAAAAATTAAAAGGAAAATCCAAGTTTCGAAAGATAAATTCAAAAAAGAATGTTTATACCAATGTCTCAACAATAAGAAGAAAAATAAAATAATTGTGTAATCAATCATTCTCATGTCGAGATTTGGGTAAATCTTCCCTTGCAGGGTTGTGAGTGTTTTAAGCTTTTTGGATAATAGCGACGATAAAATTCAGCCATAATGAAAACCTTATGTCTGATATTAATCTTCTTATTTCAAAGCATCATCTTAATCATTTTCTAATAAAAGGAATGCTTAAAGAAACAAACTAAAGGTTCAGAAACTTCCTGGTGTAGCTGTTTTAATGAAGATTATTGCTGCTTATTGAAATAAAGCCACGAGAAAAGTATAGGACTTTGAAAATATGATCTGGCAGAGGATTGGAAGCTTTTATGAAGAGCTACAAAACAGATTTTTATATCAACATAATTTAAAAACAAACATGAAAGTAAATTAGCGAAAGGGAAATTAATGAAAGTGGGTACGTGAATCTTACCATTGGAGAATTTCTTTTGATCTTACCTGAAAGGTATTAGTTTGTCCAAACTAGCTGACTTCTTATTAAAGTTAAAAGCATTAAGAAGTCAAACTAGCCAAAATCCTATAACCCAAAATCATTATTTATTTTATTTAAACTAAAGTAAGAAGTAAAATGCAAAAATGGAATGCTTAATGTTCAAGGGAAAACAAATTAAAACCAATGCATCAGAAATAAGAATGAGAATTTGTAGTAATGACTGTTTCTCGAAGTATTATAAGTTTCATATAAATTCCATTATTTTATGTTATATACCTAGGGGGGATAATATGGGGTACCAAGGGAGGTACCCAAGGTAATAATGTAATAATGGGATGGGCCATAGTAATAAATAAGGTGGTTAACCCATATCATGTAGGGGACCACAAGTAGTTAGTAATAATGTAATGGGCCCATGGTATTAGTGGATGGTATGAGGGAACCATGGTAATGATCCATGGTATTGCATGTATGAGGCTTATATAGAGGCTAGAGACTTCACATGGAGGATGCCAAGGAATAATCAGGGATTATTGTATATACAAGCATATGGCTTGTGGAGTGTTCTCCTTCCTTAAGGAGTGACTGTATGGTGTTGCCCTACCTTAAGGGATTGATAATTAAGAAGCATTTCTATCTTATTTCTTGGGTTTATTTCTATTGTCTTATATTTTCATATCAGAGTTATAACAAGTGATATCACAGCACTTTCTTGGGCAAAAAAAGTGCAGAATTTTATCTATTCGGAGGCGGCGAGTTTGCAAATTAGATCTGTATGTTTTGGTGCAAGATCTACAAAATATAATTGCAGATCTAGATTCCATGTGAAAAATTAGCCGATTTCAAAAAAAAAAAATCGGTCGAATCGAAGTCCGGATGAAGGCGATATCGCTGATTTAAAAATCATGGGGGTTATAGACAATTTTTCGGGGCAACGAAATTGCGGTGCAGATCTAGACATCGTAGTGCAAGATCTGCAAAATCTAATTGTAGATCTGGATCCTATGTGAAAAAATACCATATTTCAAAAAACAAATTGGTCGAATCGGAGTCCGGATGAAGGAGATATCGCTGATCTAAAAATCAGTGAGGTTGCAGACAATTTTTCATGGCAGTGAGTTTGCAGTGCAGATTTGGACGTCCTGGTGTACGATCTGCAAAATATAATTGTAGATCTAGATCCTATGTGAAAAGCTACCCTATTTCAAAAAAGAAATCGGTCGAATCGGAGTCTAGATGGGGGAGATATCGGTGATTTAAAATCAACTCTTTTTGCAGAAATTTTCGGGACGATGGGAGAGTTGCAGTGCAGATCTGAAATTGTAGTGCCTGGATCAGAATTTCTATCACATGGGCAGATGCAGAATGGTTGTTCCATTTCCAAAAACAAGTCATAATAGGGATTTTTAGCAATATTGACTAAACTGTGACAATTTCAAGATTTCGCCAAGTAAGTGAATTTTTTCAAAACCCTCTTCATGGCTTTTACAGGAAAATATAATGGTCCTACTATTGAAGAATACATAAAAAAGCACAAGTCATTATGGGCACATAATTGTAGAACTTTTGTAGTGTTTAATTTTGAAGATGAGGCAGCCATATGGTGGGGATTACTTAACCAAAAGAAGTGTTCCAACCTGCCCGATGAAGAATTTGGAAAATTACTTTTAGACAGATGGTCTCATGCTAGAAAACAAGATAAAGAGAAACATGTGGAGTCTTTAGCCTCTATATAGGCCTCATACATGCAATACTACCGTGGGTTAAAACTTCAACATATCATCACCGACATCACCCCGCAAGAAAACAACCAACAAGATGGTAACCAATTAGCAACATCGACAACAACACCCATGTGACGGATGACGAGGAGCGAAGATCCACCTACTACACATCAACACAAAAGAGCTGCCATAGTCAACTTTCGTCTCAAGTGAGCGAGGCACCACTGAGAGCAAAGGTTCACCTTTCTCTTGGATGGCTAGATGCACGTGCATGGTACCAGTGGATTACTCTTTTGAGTAGATCTTATTATTTATGTTCTTCCCATGTTTCAGGGACGAAACATGCTAAGGGGGGTGGAATGTTATATATCTAAGGGGGATAATATGGGGTACCAAGGGAGGTACCCAAGGTAATAATGTAATAATGGGATGGGCCATAGTAATAAATAAGGTGGTTAACCCATATCATGTAAGAGACCACAAATAGTTAGTAATAATGTAATGGGCCCATGGTATTAGTCGATGGTATGAGGGAACCATGGTAATGATCCATGGTAGTGCATGTATGAGGCCTATATAGAGGTTAGAGACTCCACATGGAGGATGCCAAGAAATAGTCAAGGATTATTGTATGTACAAGCATATGGCTTGTGGAGTGTTCTCCTTCCTTAATGAGTGAATGTATGGTGTTGCCCTACCTTAAATGTTTGATAATTAAGAAGCATTTCTATCTTATTTCTTAGTTTTATTTCTATTGTCTTATATTTTCATATCAAAGTTATAACATTTTATAAATTGTTCAGAATCAAGACCAAATCCAAGATGATAAAATTTAAATATGAAGATAAAAAGGTCTTGAATTCCATTTCTAATTATGGAATTATATAATTGAAACTGAAATATATGAGAAATTGAAATGATTTAAATATGTTGCAAATTGGTCATTAACTTCTTTTTTGCCATAGTTGTTACCCAAGCTTTGCTTTTAAAATAACACATCGCCGTATCGGATGATTTGCATAACATGTTTCTTCATCATGCTTCAAGTTTAATTTGCAAGACTTCACCTTTGCTGCTATGCCATATATCAATTAAATGTTAATGGCTTAGAGGCATACATTGGAAGCTATCACATTGGAGATTGCAATGGCAAATTGCCGATTAAGAACATGCGATGAGAATATGTGCATCATACCATTGAAGAAATGTTATTTTTAGGATCGGAACAGTCATATCATAAATCGCAGATCGCACATTGCAGATTCAAAATAGTGGTATGGCAATGAATAAAAATGCGATGAAATGATTGTGATATCGACATATCGGAATATCAGAGCATAATCATGTTGGAAATGCCAATATCGGCGACACAATGGATGACGTCGCTAATCGGCGATTGACAATTTTAAGCACATGATGTAACACTTCTTGATACATCGATATGCAATGGAGAGTGGACCCGATAACTTTATGATGAGATTTTAATAACATATCAGATCCATGACAATGGTCCTTTTAAAGTTATGCTCCTACCATTATTGTGATTGAACGGACGTGATATTTTTATGAATTTGATTTGAATTTCATATTGGGTCCAGAATTATGTGGTTGTCACAATATCGGTAAAGTCGATTATCAGAAATCGACAATTCATGATAATGGAAGTATACTTCACTCGAAAACCTTCGATATGCGAAATGCGATATGAGTGAGGTACTACATCAGAGATCTTTTATTAGCAATATGAAAATCAAGTTGGATATTATGATATTGCTTAAAATTTCAATTGCGTTTTCTGATGGTTGAAAGAAAAGTTAAAAATCTTCAAATTCTAATGAATCACAAAATAAAATTTCCTTGAACCTGTTGCAAATTTGAAATGAGTTTGTTGCTTACTTCAAATTTTGAAAACAAAATGAAAACCTGCAAATAAAACAGAACAAGAATAAAAAAATAAACTAAGAAAAATAGAAACTAATAATAGATGAAAATGAACTTGTAGATGCGTACCTGGAAGGAAATTGTCTATCGATTTTACCTCATAAATATTCAAATTCTTCCTTTGATTTATCAAAATTTTGCCTTTGTTCAAAATCATCTCATTATTTATTCTAAACCTAAGTGTGCAATCAGCCTAAATAAAATATGTTTATTCATGTTCAGGAAATATAAAATTTACCAGAAATAAATATAAAAATAGGCTTCCCTTTTGAATTGAAACAACAATTTATTACCTTTACTTATTCTGAATAACTTGAGAAGAATCTGTATCGTTATAGCGACTATTCAATAATGCCTTTAGTAAATAAATATGATGCATATTGTAGCATCAAATATTCAACTAAAGATCAGAATGGGATAAAGCCACTAATTGTGGAAAAAAATATCAAAACAGATTTGAATGTGTGCACTCAGCAAAATGAACATCCTTAAGGTCATCTTTAGCAAATTCTGAGGAAGATAATATGAACTTCATATGATTACCGTGAAAGGTTAGACTGACTAATAATGATTAAATTATAATTAAGCTTATCATAGGCAGTCATACATTTCATGCGATAATGGGATCATGAAGCTTTTATATCCTGAAATCCTTACCATATAAATTTCAAAAGAAAATCTTAGAAGGAAATCATGAAATGAAGAAAAGTGGCTTTGAGACAATCGATTCCAAGTGCAACTTTAATTGAATTTAATCAAGACATTATTCAAAATAGACAGAGTAGAGGTATTGTTGTAAGAAATTTTAAAAAGGAAAGCAAGAATTAAAATTTTTTGATAGGAAGAAAATGTTTTCACTGAACATGTATGAGAAGGGCTGACTGCTTTGTTTTGTTTTTTAAATCTACAAAATTGTAAAAATAAATTAACTGCATAAAACAAACTAAGTAAATTAATTCTACTCCTATTCTAACAATACACACGAAAATGAATAGGTATAATCATATTTCCAATGTAACCATTCTCTCATTTTAATTCCCGCATATATATACAGCTCAAATGTTAGTAATAAAAATACAAATATGATTGAACTAAGGAAATTACATCTGTGAGTAGAATTTACAGTTATTGTTAGCAACTTAATTAAGATCTCATTCTCTTGAAATTTCATTTCCAATTGAATACCAATTGGATCATAGAAATATGGATGGATTTATATTAATAATTGGGAAATGTTCAAAAGAGGAGATGAAAGGCCAAATTGTTGATATGAGTTTTCAAATTCAAAGGCCTAGAAAAAATTGTTAGTGTTATGTACAAATATTAAATTATTGACAATCTTTTGTGAAGAAAAACTTTCCAAATATTTTTCAAATGAATTAATGAAAAATGGATGGAAATCTTTCAAATAAAACAAAAAATTATTAATTAAATTGGATTGCTGGTGAGATTGTAAAAATACATTCTCTTATTGATATTGCCTTTGAGAAGATAGAAGCTTTTGATAAAACATTAGCATTGATTGAAACTGAAATTGAAATATCTTTTGATGCTCTTGATTATAATATAAAACTTCAATTTCAAACAGGGCAATGCATCAATTGAATGTTTGATAGTAAAGTGTTCAATATGCCAGCATAAAGTATCAAACATCTGAAAAATAAGATTAGAAATAAAATCTAATTTCAAACCAAAAAAGTGAAGAAACAAAAATAAAATGAAATCACTATTGTTACAACTAATGTTACAGCATAATTAGGATCGTTTTGAAATGATTTCGTTTTTCACAAGGATTGACCAGAATCATGGAATTTGAGTAATTAACTTGTGAACTAGAAAAAGAATTATGATTATGAGTAGGAATGAGAGTTTGATCGTGATATGAATCATAAATTGGAATGTTTTTTCGAATAGTGAAATCATAAAGATAATTTGCTACTCTAAAATTAGGATAGCTTGGAATAATTTCTAAATTGAAGCGTTCCTCATTCACAGATGTTATTTGAATTTTCACATGAGGATTCTCTTGAGAGGAATAGAAATCAACATCCTCAATGTCAGAGTAATTATCATAAATGACTTCATAATATTCTCTAGAATTACCTTCTATCTCATCCAATTTATCAAAACAATGAGGAATAAAAATTTCATGCTCATTAATGGCAAACGAATGATCAATTATTGTTTCTTTATCTTGATAAAAATTTATTGGTAATTCATTTATAACATCCTCTTTATTTTATGCAAAATCATTAATACCAAGAGGGGAAAAATTACCATCATTAAAAATATCAGGATAAAGGGAAAAGTGTGAACCTGAAACAATGCATTTAAAACTGTTTCTGTTTGAGAACTCTTGTGCTTTCTGTTCACTATAAATTTCAGATTCAAAATCATTCCTTTGTGCATTCATGCTTTCTTGAAGAATGTTGTTTTGCTGCTTTGATTTCAGCATTTGCTCATCATGGAGAAATTCAGAAATTTGTATAACAGCTTGCATGCTAATATTTACTTTGATTGCTGCTTATACTTGCTGGTTTCCAATATGATTTTCTGAATCCACCTCAGAGAAGCTTTCAGATTTCAAGGCGGCTCTTTCTCCAAAATTGTTGTTGTTGTCTTCTTGTATTTGATAAGAAATATTTTCCAAGCTTTGTGAAACCATTTCAATACAATTTATTTGCACATCCATATTGGAATTCTCATTTATATTAGAAGGAGTTGGAACAAGGCTTGAACTAATTTCATATGAATTGAGAATGGGAGGAAGAGAGAAAATATGTTCAAACCAATCTAGTGATTCTTCTTCCGTAGGTTTATCTTCAACTTTAAATCTTAAACAATTCAAATGAAATTGAATATTAAAGTCATTAACAGAGTCGTTTTCAAATCTTCGCAGATATTCAATTTCTTCACATACCTGTTCATAATCATAGCCATCAAATTTGCAAATGAATATTATAACAAATTGATCCCAACTGCGAATTGAGGCAACTGGAAGAGTTTTACACCAGTTTTTGGCTTTTACCGCAAATGTGAGAGTAAACATTCTGCATAAGATGCCTTCATCAATTCCTTGAAAATCATAATTTAAAACATTTTGAATAAATTGAAAGACATGATTAAAAGTGGAAGAATTTCTCTTATCATTGAATTTTACGTGAGACAAGAGTCTTACCACTTCGGGTGGAGTATTGGAAGATGCACGTCCATGGATACAACTCCAAATTGGAAGTTTAAGCAGAGCCATCTTGATTACATAAAATGTTAAAATTGAAAAGACTCCAATAGACAAAAAGTCTCCGGCCCTCGTTCTAGCACCAAAAGTGTTGATGTCTCAAAAATCGCTACAACAACACTAGGGGATAACTACCCGGTCCGGACCTTAAAGCAGCTCATTTTCCGTTTGATGTGGTGGCTTCGATTGGTTTAACTAGGTCTAGTTACCTTCTCCCTATCGCTATTGGTTTATGATGTATCTTTAACTACCAATAGACAGGGATATCAGATCACTTCTTCTTTCTGATCACGCAAGAGAATGTTCCTTAAGCTGATTTGGGTTCATCCAAGCCACAACTAAAATTTTGCCTCTTTGAAAAGAGGACTTAAAAGAACGTAGAAATTACTCTAAACGCAAGCTTATTCTATAATGCAAGCAAAAGAAACTAATCTAAATCCTATTTTAATTAGTCAGATATAGAGCTAACCCAACTAAGAGTAAGATAATTAAAGTATTGGGATTTAAATATGTCTTGTTTATAATGAATATCAAATTAATGAAGTAGTTCAATTAACTGACATTATGGATACCAAAACACATGCTATTGAGACCTATCAACTGAAATAATAAACCAACAACATTCCCGGAAGTAGTTCACAAAAATTATATTGATTATCAAATCAATAATTCTAGTAATTAAACAATAATATGTGGAAATAGTTCACAACACATTACCTTTCAATAAATCGGTTTTATAAGGCAAATTTCTGAGTAAGTAGTTACTCAGAAATTAGAATTTAATCCATAAGACCAGAGATATATAATAACAACATTGAGACAAATTACCCATATTGACAATAGTGCACAAACATGAATAAAATGAGACATTCCTGTTACCGTAAAAATAAAACTGATATTTGAAACAATGGTATAGAAATACCAATTTATTGTATCCATTTCTCTGACCTCGGTCTCCAACAGTCCTTTACATTGCTTGAACTTCTGCTTTCAAAACTAGAGCCACAGTAGTGCAAGCTCTTCCCCTCATACATAATTCAAGATACAAAGGAAAAATCCTCAATAATCTCAAGATCTGAGATTTTCTGCCCTCCCTACTACAACTCTAAATTCCTATTACAGTAGTGCTTTTTAGAAGTATAAAATTGCAGAGGAGAGTCATCCTCTTATTACATTCCTCAATCTATTATTTATACTATTTGTGAAGGAATTCTTGAGAGGAAAGTTTGTTGAAGAGAAATCTGCCAAATCCAATTTTGTTTGCTTAAAATTCCAATCTTTAATTGTTGGAGCCTTCTCATTGATTGAGATTCTTTTCTCCATAGGTCTTTTACTGTTTTCCTGCAAAAATAAATCAAAATGAATTAAGATGCAACAATACAATCATAATATCATTTCTGGCAATTAAAATAAATCCAATGAAATTCAATTAAATAAATAATTGAAAACAAAATGTAAGCTTTCTATTGATGCACGGGATGGTTTGATCAGCGAAGGATATTATTGACGAATAGATCTGCATTGAGAAGAGGATTGGACAAATGAAAATGCAGAAAATAAAACTCAGAAAATTGATTTTGCTTTAGAAATTCGTAGCTTAATCTTCTGCCTAATTTTTGACCAAATAAATGACTAAATCTGTTAGTGAAACCTCCTCAGAAATAGTCTCCTTGACTTTATCTTTCCAATGTGCCGTATTGGGCCTCATTTGGCCAAGTATCACTCAATCTATGAGCCTCCAAAGTTGATGGAACAAATCTGGCATAAATCTTGAAAATTCTGTTGCTGGGCTAAAAATCAGAATTTTAATTAAAAATTTAATTCTAAGTTAGAATTCTAATTTAATTATTAATTAGGAACTAAACTAATTAATAATAACTATGGTATTAATTAATATTTAACTAACTAAAAATATTAATATTATAAACTAATTAATATAAATAATATTACATTTTATTTAGTTAAAATAATTTAAATTCTATATAATAATTAATTACTAATTTATTATTTATTATTTAAATATTAAATATTTAAATATTAATTTAAAATTAATTAATCCTTTAATTATCCTACCCCACCTTTTAACTCATTCATATCAAGAGTTGAAACAAAACAAAACATGAATTTTAAAAAAGCTTGGTTAATGCCCCTTTGACTTATGTTTATCGGCAAATCGGATCGGGACATGGGTATCGGGGTTTTCAAACTTATTACAATGCAAAATCCCTGATTCGATGTAAAGCAAATCAGCAATCGGCATCGGGGTATGGTGTGTATCGGGGTTTTTAAAACTTGTTACAATGAAAAGCTCCGATGCAATCAATTTTTTTTTTTATATATATTTAATTATATATTATAATATTTAATTTAATTTAAATTATTTATGTTTTATAATAATAATTAATTTTAATTATTTGAGATTTAGTATATAAAATTAATGTTTTGTTTTGATTTTATTTTAATGAAATTTAGTTATGAAATTATCTAAACTACAGCCACTTGGATATTATGGATTTTTAATATTAGTAATTGATTTGGAAATTGAAGTGAATTTCTTAAATCCTCATACTTAATGATTTGGTTGCATAATTAAAAATGAAAAAATGTTAGTAAAAACTCGCTACGGGTTAATATTTAAAATTAATGCATTATTGAACTAATTTATTTACAAAATGCAATATTGTATATTTTATGCATTTTTAACCCAGGCGAGATAAATGATGAGACTTCAAAGGAGTACCATTTTCAAACCAGTGGTCCAAATGAGGTGAAACAAGCATCAATGGGAAGCTTATAAAAAATCGATTTTAACAAATCAAT